>JAWQFJ010025440.1:0-22500 GCA_034096865.1 Theodoxus fluviatilis | reverse complement strand
TGCTACTGCTCCTCTAACCCCTCTTCCTCCTCTTCTTCTTATTCTTTCCCCTCCACCTCCCCACCTCCTCCTCCTCTTTATTCTGGCAAAACCTCTTGTTGCGACTGCTGCTGTAGCTGCTGCAGTTGCTGTTGTTGTTGACTTGTGTTGATGATGAGCACATTGCGTCCTTGACATCACATAAAATGAATCACGCACTTTGTGTTCGTTGCCTCATCACTAAGATTTGTTGGATTCTGTGCGGTTGCGTCCCGATTTAACTCCGTGTGGATGTGCCAGATTCAAAAGATTAGCGAGAACAAGTTCTTTTGCTCGCAGTTTTTAGCTTCAGAGCGGGGTATTGCGATGACCTTCCATCGTGCATTTGCCGCAATAGCTCGGGGCACAACTCCTGCTGGGGCGCTAGGACTTGTTTTCCTGAATGATCCGGATTCATCCGGTCGCAATGCTACGTAGTTGTTGATTGAATACATGCTGTCAGGACTTGCAATTGTAGTGCACATTATTGAGAGAGAGAGAGAGAGAGAGAGAGAGAGAGAGAGAGAGAGAGAGAGAGAGAGAGAGAGAGAGAGAGAGCGGGCGGGGGGTGGGGGGCGAAGGGAGGAGGGGGCGCACACACAATCACACAGATAGAAAAATATACACACACAGAACGTCATATTCCCATACATCAGTGGTTTATACTTCTGTCTTATGTAATTGACGCAATTATGCAACCATTTTATTATACTTTGAATGAGTCAAAGTACACTGGATGATTCGATGATCGGTACACAGTGATATTATAAACGAAACATGTGGAACATTTTATACTTTCTAAATTTACGAATTCTCCACTGACACGAGAAAGTGAGACAGGTGACGGTAAATCAATGCAACTTGTTGCAGTTTCATATGCTGTGGTCGGGCGATGACCTTTAATCATTTTACAGTCAGTTCTGTCGTATAGTTATCAGGCAAAGACAGGCAACCGGTGATAATTAAAACAACGCCGACCAAATTTTGCTGTGGTACTCGCCCCTTAGGGCATTGTACTCTATTTCATATCAAAACGACTTACTCCCCCCTCTCCACGCCTCTCCTACCCCGCCCCCCCCCCCCTCCCGGTCCCCCTTAAAAAATAATCCACAACAAACTCCCCGAATCAGGCTGACGACCTATCTTTCAGGCCGGCTCACTCAGTTTCAAAAAAGCAGAAGGTGCAACCAAACTGTGCAGCCTGGAATGCGGTTTGATGATGTATATCGTCGGCCTATAACGTTATTCCCAGGCTCGGCATCAGGCAGGCAGAAAATAGGTCGGCGTGGTCGATTTTCCACTCAAATCAATACCAGACGTGAAGGTAACCTCAGGACGAGGGGTGCAAGAGGGGTGGGGAGGGTAAGGAAGGGGTTGGAGGGATGTCACAGAAGACCTAGGGGTGTACCTGATGTAGCTGGCGTGTGGGGGTGGGGGTGGGGGTTGAGGAACGGGGGCAGGAGACTGACGGATAGACGTGGGGAAGACGGTAGAGAGGAGTCAACGACCTGTAGTCTAAACAGATGGCAGCTGGATGGAGAGAGCAGACGGCCTCCGGGAATTTGCATATGTCCCGCCCTGAAATGAACTCCTAATTGGCTTTCGTGTTCGCTTTCCTTTTTAGAAGCCGTCATTCGCGTGCTTTCTCCATCCACGATTGGTTGGTTGATCCTTCCTGCCTATCTACCCCTACATCTCATTGGTTGGTTGATCCTTCCTGCCTATCTACCCCTACATCTCATTGGTTCAATGGAGCAAGAAAAAGGGTGGAGAGGACGTGGGATTGAGATATAGGGGTAGAGAGGGGGAAGAAGGGGAAGCTAAAAGAGAAGACGAAATACGAAGAGGAGAGGGAATGGAGGGAGAGGGGGGATGTCTAAAACAATCGATCTTTACAGCAATCCTCTCTCTCTCTCTCTCTCTCTCTCTCTCTCTCTCTCTCTCTCTCTCTCTCTCTCTCTCAAGTAGTTTTGTTTGTGTCCTTAACCTTGACTCCTCGACCTTTCGGCCCCGATTCTAGAACACATCGGGCTTTGGCCCTTAAACCAATCCCCGCCCTTCTCCTCTTCCCCAGCGACTCCTCCTCTGCTCAGCCTCCTTCCTCTTTCTACTTCTCCCCTTCCCTCTTCCAATACCCCCCACCCCCTCCACTCCTTTCCCCACCCCCCACCTCACTCTGCCGACTTTTTTCTTTGTCACCAATAGTTGTGTGAGAAAATTACGGACCGGCAGATACGAGGTCGATACTTTGTCAGTGACGAGGATGCTATATTTAACAGTTAAAATTTTTTTACGAGACAATAAAGTATAACATTGTTTTGTCGACACCCACCACCAACACCCCCACCCCCCACCCCCACCCCCGTTTCTGTTATTACTCCATTAAAATGCATTTAATTTTTCTTTCTCAAATGTTTCGACCTTTCCTTTTTATCCTTTCTTCTTTGCTTTTTCTTTCATTGTCCTAGCTTTGCTTCACTCGCTTTTCCTTTAAGTTCCCTAACGCTGTTATTACTCCATTAAAAGGTATTTATTTTTTCTTTCTCAACTGTTTCTTAATTTCCTTTTTTATCTTTCCTTCTCTTTTATTTCTCTTTCATTGTCCTAGCTTTGCTTTACTCGCTTTTCCTGTTATGTTCCCTAATTCATTTAGTTAATTTTTCCTCGTTTTGTTCTCTCTCTCTCTCTCTCTCTCTCTCTCTCTCTCTCTCTCTCTCTCTCCAATCGTTCTGAATGGTACTCATCGTCTCGACTAACGGCCAATCAATTTCATTCCGAAAAGATAATTTTTCTTCTGCACATGTTACATAGCTAAATTTGGACATTTGACTCAAGATTATTGTGCAATTATTACTGTCCATATTCCTTAATCCTACATGAGCATCTTGCGTGTGGAACATTTTGCTTGGAAGTTGGCACAGCGTTTAGGAAGAGAAACATATCTTGAGTAAGAGTGAGTTTAAGTTTGAGAGAGAGAGAGGGAGAGAGAGAGAGAGAGAGAGAGAGAGAGAGAGAGAGAGAGAGAGAGAGAGAGAGAGAAACAGATATAGAAAACGACGGGAGAAAAAACACGAAAAATGGACGGAGAAATAGAAAGAGAAAGGAAAAGAGAGACAAAGACAAAGTGAGAGAAAGATAGATAATCAAAGAGAGAGAAAAAACGTAGAGAGAAGTGAGAGAGAGAGAGAGAGAGAGAGAGACGAGAGAAAACGTAGAGAGGAAAAACAGAGAGACATAGAGAGACACAGAGAGAGAAACAGAGAGAGAGAGAGAGAGACAGAGAGAGACAGAGAGAAGAGAGAGAGAGAGAGACAGACAGTCAGACAGACAGAGAGACAGAGAGAGAGAGAGAGAGAGAGAGAGAGAGATTGTTTTACTCGACAACACAATGCTTTCCTGGTACTGCAAACTGACAGTCTTCATCAGCGTGCAGAAATACCTTAAACGTTTAGTCCAGTAATATGTTGACATGTTAGCGACGGGCATTCTCAAAAGATGCACTGTAAAGTGGACGCAACAATGGGAAGAGACTGAGGCAGAGGCGGGAGGGGGCGATGGTTGTGCGAGAAAAGGAGGGCAAGGAGAGGAGTAGGCAGAGCTACTGTGACGTGAACACTGCCAGAGGTCGATGAACTGCACAGGCAGAGAGAGGGCAATGACCGCGAAGCTTTCGCAAAGGGGGATAACCTCTGATTACGGATTATGCGTCTGTCGATGTTGACTCACAAGGGAGGATATACTGAGAGAGAGAGAGAGAGAGAGAGAGAGAGAGAGAGAGATCAAAATCTTCCTGGTACATAGGAATGGGTCACAAAAGTGGCTTACATGTTTTTTTCATTCTTAATAATTAGTTGAACCTCTCACGAAATCATGACCTATTTAGACAATTACAGCAACGTTCGGAGGATCATGGATCGTGCTAACACTATTGTTTTAATTAGTGCTTTCTTTCTGTCTTTTTTTAGAGTAAAGGTGTGGTTTTATTCAGCGACTCATCACCCATACCTGGGTCTCAAACAGTTTTACACTTTACCCCCTGATCACTGGGCCGCTTGATCAATCCTTTACTGGCACCTGACAATGCACACACTGACATACATTTCCGACGCACACAGGTAGGTACCAGCACCGACTCCACTTCCTTGGGAGTCTTCCCACCCGATGTTGGCTCCCAGCCGATACAAGGGTTAATCGCACTACAGTGTGCCAGCCCGGGCCTGTCAGGTACGCGGCTTTACTCCTGAGTGGCGAGAGGCAACGTGAGTTAAGGCCTCCTCACACACGGACACATTTCTGGCAACTATGCTGTTTCCATGGGAAATGTTGCGCTTGCTAGTGGCAAAACTTGTTTCGGGCGTGCTCAAACGTGGCAGTGTTCAGGCAACTAAGCTGTTTCCATGGGAAATGTTGCGCTTGCAAGTGGCAAAACTTGCCACGTGTGAGGAGGCCCTAAAGTCTGTTCTCAATTGACAAAATAAATCTTGGTGAATTACTTATTGGCAAACATTCGGCAATATTTCGGCAACTATTGCGCCAAATCTGGGCAATTTTTAAGCTTTTTAATAGCTTGATGAAACCAAGCCATGATTTCGCAAACAAAGGACAGTTGCAATATAGCATCGATCGGCACCATGCCCATACCGTAAGTGTGCAATGGCTGTAAATGTAAACAATGAGACAGATTTTTTTCCGCCATTGCGCTCTGAGGGTATCTCATGAATATCTCGCGCCAATAGCTATTGGCATTGCCTGTCGAGCCAATATCCCAAATCTTTGCAAATATTTGCCACCACTTGGCGAAAAACAAATAAGAATCGGAACACTTGACCAAATATTCAGCGAATACATCCCAAGACAAGGCAAATTTTGACCAAATAGTTTGCTGGTATTTGCCAAAACTTGGCAAGCGCCAGTTAAGAACCGCCTTAAAGCATCTTGCTCTAGGAAGCAACCCCGGGAACCGCCCCTACGTAGAGCCCGTCGTACACGAGGCAATTTCACACGCCACACAGGGACTGACAAAAATATCTCCCAATGGCAGAGCGCTACTGACGCTCTTCCTCCACTATTGCCAGCCGTGACTGGCTGCCACAATGACGCTTGCGAGTACGCCAGGGTAGAATCGCCTCGTGTACGACGGCCTTAACGCTCCTCCCTATAGCCGCAAGCGACTGCAGGTCAAATGCTCCAACCACTCGGCCACATATTGAAGTAGTCAAACTATGTAGAAGCAGATATGTACTCTCAATTGCAACTACATGCGGTTTCTAGAAATACTAGTAAATAGGGACTTATGAATGAGAACACAAGTTTGACAGGAAGCGGACTTTTAACAGATACATATTTTAGTATGAATTGCGTGTATGTGCAGTTTCTCACGTAAAATACAAAGATAACAATTTTCCCCTCCCTCCTCCCCACCGTATCCTCCCCCAAAACCCCAGCCCTACCCTTCCCCAACCCTCGATCCCCCATCCCCATTTTTTCTGCTTCGAACAAAGTTTATCCCGAGGTGCCATATCAATTTGGTCATAACTATACTACCTGAATGAAAACAGAACGTTTTCAGGTCGATGATGTTCTTCACAGTGCTGTTTGACTTTTAGACTGTTTGTTCGATATTCTCGCATGTCACAAAGACAACGTGGAATACATACAACGAGACTAGTGCTGATGTCAATCAACTTACATCAAGAGAGCTCAACACACCAGTGTGATGTAAGGCTTTCTACGTACTAGAGCTGGTGTGTGTTTTTTTCAAATCAGATTTTAAGGAAAACTTATTAGTTATACTACTGTCATTGGTATTGTCGTTGTCGTTGTCGTCGTCGTTATTGTTGTTCTTCATTTTTCGTGTTCTTCTTATTTCTTCTTTTTCTTTTTCTTCTTGTTCATGTTCTTCTTTTTTTCTTCTTGTTCTCGTTTTTCTTTTTCTTCTTTTTCTTCTTGTTTTTCTTGTTTTTCTTGTTTTTCTTGTTTTTCTTGCTTTTCTTCTTTTGCTTCTTCTTGTTTTTCTTCTTCTTCTTCTTCTTCTTCTTCTTCTTCTTCTTCTTCTTCTTCTTCTTCTTCTTCTTCTTCTTCTTCCTCCTCCTCCTCCTCCTCCTCCTCTTCCTCTTCTTCTTCTTCTTCTTCTTCTTCTTCTTCTTCTTCTTCTTCTTCTTCTTCTTCTTCTTCTTCTTCTTCTTCTTCTTCTTCTTCTTCTTCTTCTTCTTCTTCTTCTTCTTCTTCTTCTTCGTCGTCTTCTTCTTCTTCTTCTTCTTCTTCTTCTTCTTCTTCTTCTTCTTCTTCTTCTTCTTCTTCTTCTTCTTCTTCTTCTTCTTCTTCTTCTTCTTCGTCTTCGTCTTCTTCTTCTTCTTCTTCTTCTTCTTCTTCTTCTTCTTCTTCTTCTTCTTCTTCTTCTTCTTCTTCTTTCTTCTTCTTCTTCTTCTTCTTCTTCTTCTTCTTCTTCTTCTTCTTCTTCTTCTTCTTCTTCTTCTTCTTCTTCTTCTTCTTCTTCTTCGTCTTCGTCTTCGTCTTCTTCTTCTCTTCTTCTCCGTCCGTCCGTCTGTCTGTCTGTCCGTCTGTTCGTCCGTCTGTCTGTTCCTCTGTCCGTCTGTCCGTCTGATTGTCTGTCTGTTTGTCTGTCTGTCTGTCTGTCTGTCTGTCGTCTGTCTGACTTTCTGCCTGTCTGTCTGTCCCTCTGTCCGTCTGTCCGTCTGATTGTCTGCCTGCCTGCCTCTGTCTCTCTGTCTCAAAACTTCCTTTTTTGTGCCTAAGAGAAGATAGCAGTCGTACAACACCATTGCGGTTTGCTTGATGGAGTGACATATCTTGCTACAGTTCAAATAGAGAGCACTCTCAGAGCGCAAACCTCCACCAAGGACACTACAACTACTCTTCCATGGCCTGTATGATTAATTCAGGCCGGAGGTTCTGCTGCCCGGGCCTATAACGTTTGGAAGCTTAGTTCATTTCAGTGGCAGAAAACGAGTTCGGAGTGCAGAATGCATACGACGACGTCATCCATAGCTTGACGTCATGCACTTCATGATCAGCGGGGAAAAAATCTTAATTCCAAAACGAGAAAACAGATCACCTCCAAACTTCTATGAATTGTTTTTTAGGTAAAACCCTGACCTTCTACTCAATTTAAGCAGAATCCGTGTTGAACTATTTTACTTATTTTGCTTAATTAATAACTAACTATCAATGATTCGAGGGCAAAACATAACCTCCCTCGTGGAGGTAATAACAGAAGGGTACTGTTGGAGCTGCACCATATCAAGCTAAGATCAAATGTGTGTCAACGCTTGTTTTTAGGTTTTGACACGCACAAAGCATGGAAAGCTAATGGACATTTGGTGACTGCAAGGCATGAGATCTAGAAAACAAAGCCAATTTCCGTGGGCTTTTTTTTATAGTCATCCGTCGAAAGTGTTGAAATGGGGCTAAGTTATGAAATTGTTTAGTTTGACAGCAGCTTCTCTTTGTTGAACGCCAACTTGACTTTCCCTGCATTCCGTTGCACTCTGCTTCATCTGTGCTACGATGTAGCAGCCTCAAAAGTTTTGATTGTTTGGGTTTATTTAATAACCTTAAAAGCATATTATCAACAAAAATACAGGGTTTTGGAGTCCCTCTTCGAATACACGAATCCCCAATATTATTTCACACTAAAATTATCACTATTGATCGAAGAAACGACTTAATAAAAGTATTAGGGTCGAAAATCTTTCATACACAATCTTTGGTGACGTTTCACCAAGTGGCAGAGGTCAATATCCTGTCAAGGTCGCGCAGCAGCTCGAGCGTCTCAGAAGGCGCTCTAACTGCTTCACACTAGAGTGCGCCACTTGCTGTGCCTAGCAACGATCAAACTACAGAACTCGTAGCCGCATTTGATTGGCTCATACTAAACAGAACTATATGGAAGTCACTCCTCGGACTTGCACGGTAAACATGCTTCGAACCATGGAGTTTATATACCTGGGAAGTGGCACGCGTGCCGATTGCTGTCAAATTTCGAAGAAATAAATGTTTTCGTGCTCTCATCACCGTGGCAGAGTGTATTGTATGTCTTGGTTTGATATAGGTGGAAAACGTCGGCATTTATACCCATGAGTGTAACGATTTAGCAGACAACACACGTTTAGGGATTCCCTTGACCTTTCTCTATGACTGGTGATGGTTATCTCCCTTTTGTTATTAATGGATTTTCGTTTCTAATGCTTTTATGAAGTTGTCTATTCGATCAAGAGGGATATAAATGAATGTGAAATTATTTAGGGGATTCATGTATCCAAAGAGGGCCTCCAAAACCCTCTACTTTTAATGGTAACGTGTTTTTAAAATAATTAAAGAAACCGACCAATCGAAACTCCTGAGCCTGCTACATCATAGCAGAGATGAAGCAGAGTGCAACGGAACGCAGGGTTAGTATTGAAGTGGAAAAGTTTGATCTTGTCCAAAATAGGTTTTATCACGTGACCTCGGGAAAGGTCGTAGCCATTATTAATGAATTAAGTGAAGTTTTAGACGGGTGCTTTTCTCTCATGACGTTTTCTCAGTGATAAATGATAGATACAAGCTTTTTTGCATGATAAATGAATGAAGCTGTGGTCTAACAATAATACAAATTCAGGCTTTATCATCTTTTTTGTATGCCCACACATATCCAGGATAAGGACGGATTTTGCGCAGATAGAAAAATAAATCCCAGACAAAAGTTCACACGCTGCACTGGTACTGATGTGGAAAAGCACTCTTAGGAACAAAGCATTTCAAAAGAATCTCTATGCTCGGTCTTTCCCCTACCCGGGCAAGTCTTTGGAACTACAAAAATAGCATCAGAAGCTGACGCGTGCATTCAATACAGGGAGATTGCACTGAAAACACGAAAGTGAACAATCGAATACAGATCTAGCACAGCACCAATGTGTCGCATTCTTTCGACACGGGCAATGTCCGTTTAGTGGGTCCCTCCCAAATTCAGCCAACATACGCACAAATTTCACCCGACCCCGGAACTCCTGAAATTCCCTGCAGCTCCCTCGTTCACTCGTTGGTCCGCATTGCTTCATTTGTGACGTGCGAAAAAGGTGATCCGCGGTAGATGAACCTGTCCGATTTCCATAGGGAACTAGGCAGGCATGACCTCATTCCAAGCCCTCATTCTACAATACAGGGACACACCGCCAGCAAGTTTTCCTGCAGCGGCAAGGCTGGGAGTTCGCCGCAGGTAGGTCGCACGCTTTTCCTGAGAGAGAAAAGGGCATTCAGCTTAACAATTTTCCTACACTCAGCCATGCACTCTGAGCTGCAAACACACATAGGTCACGCCGTGATGAAACGACTGATTTGGCGCAGGGAGCACGATAGCGTAGAGATGTAGAGACGATGCATGCAAATTTATGCAAGAATGAGGCTTAACGGCCTACCAACCTTAAATGGCTAGGTACGGCCAACAGATGGTGACAATGCATGCAAGCGGGCGCAGCGGGGCGCACTGCCGCACTAAGCATTAGAGGTAATGGGAAGTAGGTCAGAGCGCCCCGGAGCGTTCTGCAGCACTAAGCATTAGAGGCAATGGGAAGTAGGTCAGGGCGCCCCGGAGCGTTCTGCAGCACTAAGCATTAGGGGTAATGGGAAGTAGGTCAGAGCGCCCCGGAGCGTTCTGCAGCACTAAGCATTAGAGGCAATGGGAAGTAGGTCAGGGCGCCCCGGAGCGTTCTGCAGCACTAAGCATTAGGGGTAATGGGAAGTAGGTCAGAGCGCCCCCGGAGCGTTCTGCAGCACTAAGCATTAGAGGCAATGGGAAGTAGGTCAGGGCGCCCCGGGGCGTTCTGCCGCACTAAGCATTAGAGGTAATGGGAAGTAGGTCAGAGCGCCCCGGAGCGTTCTGCCGCACTAAACATTAGAGGCAATGGGAAGTAGGTCAGGGCGCCCCGGGGCGTTCTGCCGCACTAAGCATTAGAGGCAATGGGAAGTAGGTCAGGGCGCCCCGGGGCGTTCTGCCGCACTAAGCATTAGAGGCAATGGGAAGTAGGTCAGAGCGCCCCGGAGCGTTCTGCCGCACTAAGCATTAGAGGCAATGGGAAGTAGGTCAGGGCGCCCCGGAGCGTTCTGCAGCACTAAGCATTAGAGGTAATGGGAAATAGGTCAGAGCGCCCCCGGAGCGTTCTGCAGCACTAAGCATTAGAGGCAATGGGAAGTAGGTCAGAGCGCCCCGGAGCGTTCTGCCGCACTAAGCATTAGGGGTAATGGGAAGTAGGTCAGGGCGCCCCGGAGCGCTCGTCCTATACAACGTGCCGCAGTTTGACGCTTTTCAAGCGCCGTCCCGATGCAACGTGGGCTGAAAGTAGAAAAACATTGCATTTCTTTGTCAAACAATGCAATGAGAAAAAAATCAATGCACCAACAAAAGCCTAAAATACATACACGAATAAATAATACGTAAACAATAAACAAATAAGTTAACGGGAAAAGGGGTTCATTTACCTGTGATTAAATAACAGATGAACAAATGCATGAGCAGTATAAAAGAAGTAATAAAGTTAATGAATAAACAAATGATGCATGGAGGAATAAATCAATCGTACGATTCGCTCTATACATACATGATAGATGATTGATTAGATAAGTGACTATGTAAATGAATAAATAACTGTAATTAATAAGTGCACGAACAAATGTAAATACCCGAACAAACAGATGTACGGAGAAATTAACAAGCTAGCGGATTTGGATGTATATATAAAAGACTGATACAATGAGCTGATAATGAATGTGCTCTTCCACAGTCCGTGTGAAGATGAACACGAGTGCCTGAGAAATGGCTTGGCACGGGTTTGCTTGTTTGTCTCTGTGAGGAGTGGAACAGCCCCTGTGTCAGCCCATCTTTCATAATTGTCACAATTGTGTTTTGTGACCGCGTCATTGACAGACTTTTCCTGACCAGAAAAATTTTCGAATCTGAGCAGTAGCTGGACAGATGCTCAAATAGACACAGACAAATAACCACGCAGACAGACAGACAGACAGACAGACAGACAGACAGACAGACAGACAGACAGACAGACAGACAGACAGACAGACAGACAGACAGACAGACAGACAGACAGACACAAACACAGAAAGAAAGAAAGATATATATATATATATATATATATATATATATATAGAGAGAGAGAGAGAGAGAGAGAGAGAGAGAGAGAGAGAGAGAGAGAGAGAGAGAGAGAGGCTGACAGCGAGGCAGGTGGAAATACACACTGACACAAAATAGAAAGACAGATAAATACATTATCAGACACACAGACTGACACTACAAAAGGAAAAGAAATGGACAAATAAACAGACAGGTGTTTGCCATTAAACCTCTTCGGCTCGCATACCTGGAATCGAAAAACATGCATCTGACTGTGAACACAAGTATGTAAAGGGGATCTCAGGCGGTGATGCAGATCGGGCAGATCATGAACTGGAGATAGTATAACAACTGTTTAACTCATTCGTCTCGTCACGATTTCTGTAGAGGATAACAGGTCTGTCTTAGTAATTTATTTTGACAGGTCGCGATGCCGAGACTATTTTTCCGACCTGCCTAAGCCTTTATGCTCATGGTGTGTGTGTGCGTGTGTGTATGTATGTGTGTGTGTGTGTGTGTGTGTGTGTGTGTGTGCGTGTGCATGCGTGCGTGGGTGCAAGCGTTAGTGTGTATGGTGTATGTGTGCGTGTGTGTATGTGTGAGCGTGCGTGCGTGTGTGCGTGCGTGCGTGTGTGCGTGCGCGCGCGCATGCATGTGTGTGTGTCCGTCTGTGAATCTGTGTGTGTCCGTGCGACTGTGCATTTGTCTCTTTTTGCGTCCGTCCTTCTGCCCCCCCTCTCTCTCTCTCTCTCTCTCTCTCTCTCTCTCTAAAAAAAATCTTCTACTAAAATTCTTGGTTATCTTCTCTGCTAATTCACCCTCGCACATCTGTGCCAATTTCAGAACTATCATCATGATTACTCAAAACTTGGCACGCGGTGCATGTCAAAGCAGCTAGCGAGTGGGATGCCATAATTGAGTGGTAGAACTTTTCTAAGTGGGCCAAGTACAACTTGTTTTTCTGGGCTCAGGGTTGCCGCAAGTCGACATTGCCTGACCTGAGCCAAGTTTAGCAGCAGGAACGACCTGAGTGGGAGGAGAACGTCGGTGTCTGTATTGACTGTCTGACCGAGAGTGGAGAGGGAGTGAGGCTGCTCTATCCAAGCTGGCCCTGCCTGCCTGCCTGTCGTCATGTGGAGCGCCCTGCACGTGCCTCAAGGTCATTTCCCTTGTGGCTACAGTTGTCTCCCTGAAGATGCCTGCCTAGAAATTGCGCATCTCCTGTGCGCATGATTTGTGAAAGTGTCTGTTGATGTTTGGTTTGAGTTTTCTATGTAGTTGTTAGAGGAGTGTTGTTAAAGTCTCTCCCCACCTCTGTGTGTGTGTGTGTGTGTGTGTGTGTGTGTGTGTGTGTGTGTGTGTGTGTGTGTGTGTGTGTGTGTGTGTGTGTGTGTGTCCGTTTATCCGTCCGTCCATCCATCCATCCGTCCGTCCGTCAGTCCATCAGTCCGTCCGTCCGTCCGCCCGTCCGTCCGTCTGTCTGCCTGTCCGTCCGTTCGTCCGTCCGTCCGTCCATTCATCCATCCGTCCGTCCGTCCATAAGTCCGTCCGTCCGTCCGTCCGTCCGTATGGCTATGTGCCTGTCTGTCGGTCTATATATGTCTATCTGTCTATTTGTCTGTCTGCCTTCCTGTTTGCCTGTCTGTCTGTCTGCCTGCCTGCCCCCCTCTCTCTCTCTCTCTCTCTCTCTCTCTCTCTCTCTCTCTCTCTCTCTCTCTCCGACCCCCCAGGGATCGTATTTGCATCCCCTGTTTTAGTACCATGTCACAACGCAGCAATGACAGTGATAAGTGACCTTGTTTGCAGACATCATCTCAAGCTGTGGGGGAAGGCTTTATGCTTACTTCCTGTTGAGATTCGTGTATACTCGTTCACGGAAGATCTTCTGTAATCGACTGAAACCCCTTGCTGTGACCATGATGGTAGTGGATGTAGCAATAATGGCTGTATGAGTAATCGTACAATTGGTACTGAAGATGGTGCACAAAATAGTGATGGTGGTAGAGAAACAATGATGGTGGCGGTCGTGATAGGAGCGGTGATGCCATGTAGTGATAATAAAAGCAATTGCGAGGTAGTACATGTACTGCTGGTGATGAGATGCTTCGCAATAGTGATAGTGGGGGCGAAGTAGTGCGGGTGGATAGGATGTTAGTGACGCTGCGTAGTAATTGCGACAGCGATGGAGAAATAGTATTGCAGTGGTTGAGCTGGTTTTGCAGTCCAGTAATGATGATAGTTGTCCAGGGGCGGGCTTCCCAGGACTGTGATATGCCAGCAAAGACAACCTGAAAGGCGTTTACGGCTGGGTTTTGCTTTTCAATAATCACTGCAATCATACGCAACGTATAATAAGTCAGTTCGTGTAATAAATCCGTGTCCAAAACCAGATACTGTCTGCTTTTTCGTCCCAGCTTTGATACCGACTCCTGTATCATAACAGCGATTACTTAAAAACAACAACACGGAAACTGATCAGAATAGCCTTTTCGATTGCCATTGCTAGCATATAGTCCGTAGAATCTCACCTCTGCAAGGGTTATAGTATGTTGGCGGCAGAGGTGGTGGCGATGATCATTCTGTCAACCCGAGTAAGTATTGACTCTGGCACAGTTCGCAATGAATGTGTAATAGACTTGACCCTTACAGCATGATACTATTTTTTCTCCACTTTTTACAGAAATCATTCATATGTCAAAACGTGTTTCCACTTCAACACAAACATTTATTTTATCAAATAAAAGCTTGTTCATTGCCTCAACAAGCGTAAGTTATGAGTTTTGTGCGAAATAGTCTTAGAGTTAGAACTACTTTGCGTGTGTCAAGGGAGCAGATCGGCTATCCGACATGCCTCTCGTATGACCTCCATTTGCATATTTCGGACGAACTCCTTCCATCACGTGATGTCACCTGTGCTAGAGACACTTTCGCCGGTGGGCGAAGTCTCTAGTGGACTAGAATGGGCGATGATATTAGAGTTGCAGCGGCGATTTTAGTCTTGCTTGTGGAGAGGTCACGGCACTGCAAATATGGTGGTAGCAGTGCGACTATATTGGTTGTAACCATAATGCTGAAAATATTAAACATAGTAATAGAGGTTGTAGGAGTGACAAAAACATGTATGGGTGTACAAATGTGAATGATGGCAAATATATTCTTATAATGTCGTTGTCAGCAATCAGTATGAAGTGCAAGAAATTATGAGAGAGAGAGAGAGAGAGAGACAGACAGACAGACAGACAGACAGACACACAGACACACAGACAGACACACAGACAGACACACAGAGAGTCAGAGAGAGAGAGAGAGAGAGAGAGAGAGAGAGAGAGAGAGACAGAGAGAAAGAGAGATAGAGAGAAAGACATAGAGACACTGAGAGAGAGATAGACAGAGACAGAGAGAGAGAGAAAGACAGAGCGAGAGAGAGAGAGAGAGAGAGAAACAGAGACAGACGGACATGCGCGCGCACGAGCACACACACACACACACACACAGGCAGGCAGGCAGGCAGACAGACAGACACACAGACACACAGACAGACGACACACAGGCAGGCAGGCAGACAGGCAGGCAGGCAGACAGTCAGACACACAGACAGACACACAGACAGACACACAGACAGACACACAGACAGACACACAGACATGCAGGCAGGCATGCAGGCATGCAGACACACATACAGACACACATACAGACAGACAGACAGACACACAGACAGACAGACAGATAGACAGAGAGACAGACAGGCAGACATGCAGGCAGGCAGGCAGGCAGACAGACAGGCAGACACACAGACAGACACGCAGACATGCAGGCAGACAGACACACAGACAGGCAGACAGACACACAGACAGGCAGGCAGGCAGGCAGGCGGACAGGCAGGCAGACAGTCACACAGACAGGCAGGCAGACAGACTCACAGGCAGGCAGGCAAGCAGACAGGCAGGTAGGCAGGGGTTGAAGGAGCATGCAGTCACAGGACAACGACTCTGATGGAAGAAGGAATCATGTCCCAACAGTACCCATGACCCAGTCGATGGACTCGATCCCAACTTGGGTCATGGCTAGATGCACACAATCATAGGACATCAGCCCTTGGTAAGCAAGAGGGTATGCGTTGGTAGTGGACTTTGGACCTCGTCTACATTCTCTGTATATCCGGCAATCCACTATCGCGCTGAGGCAGCCTTGCGCTACTTGCGAAACTGGAGTGCAGCAGTGGTTTGACCTGGGAACTTTCTACCCCTGGATGTGGAGTGAAGGGCCAGTATATGTTGCGCACAGTTTAAGAGAGAGAGAGAGAGAGAGGCAGAGACAGAGACAGAGAGAGAGAGAGAGAGAGAGAGAGAGAGAGAGAGAGAGAGAGAGAGAGAGAGAGAGAGAGAGAGTTGGCGCATTAGCAAATGAGAACCCCTGAAAGATTGACCACAGTGGACAAGATTGACACCCTTCAAGAACTTTATCTGAAATGAAACCAGTTACATACCTTACACTGCATATTCAGTGCAGTCGTCTCTTTCTGGCATGGTTTATAAATAAAAGTGCTGGTTTTTATCAAGCTCAAGGTGCAGATATTTCCTATACATATAAAAGGGAAAGTGCGTGCGCGCGCGGGCGTGTGTGTGTGTTTGTGTGTGTGTGTGTGTGTGTGTGTGTGTGTGTGTGTGCGCGCGTGTGTGTGTGTATGTGAGTGAGTGTGCGTGCGGTGGAAGGGGGGTGGGGTGGGGGTGGTGGGGCGCGCGTGTGTGTGCGTGTGAGTGTGTGTCCATGCTTTTTTAGCAATGCATTCCTGCACGACTTAAGCTCCTTGGATTCAAACTTGGCACTCATAATACAGGTGCCATAAGGAAGATTATAGGAGATCTACCTTTGAGGTAGCAACATCAGGGGGTCGGTTTTAGGTAAAACAATTTTAGCAATGGGTCAACTGCAATGCTGGCCATTTACTTGAGTTCGGCTCCAGAACAGCCCAGCGTGATAAAGATAAGGATGCTGAGGGCAGTGAGAGGTGTGCATATGCTTGTAGTCTCTCTCAATAAAGATAACCCTTGTCCATCACTGCACTTAAAGCCACATTTCCACTGATAAAGCTCTTCGTCTGGGAGGAGGAGGAGGAGACAGGGGTTGAGGGGTGAGGTGGGTTGGAAGCCCACTGCAGAGTGCGACAAGCCACAAAACTTCTTTGTCCACACATCTGCTATTAGGATTAACCCACAACCTCGTCTAGCCTGAGGTTCTCACCTACGCTATATTTCACCTTACATCGCTGCCTGCAATACCCATAATTGGGGGGGGGGGGGGGGGGAGGATTGGTTGGAGGAGGCGAGAAAGGCAGCGGGCAAAACACGCTATTGTCTGCTTCCTTACTCCTCTCTCCCTCTCTTTTCTGTCATTTTATCCTCCGGACAGTTGGTTGTCTTTGGCCATGTTCCTGTTTAGCGGGTGTGGAGGGTGGTGCGGGCGAAGCCGGCTAGATTCACTTTATAATCATAAATCTTCTAACCTTGCTTTAAAGTTCTAGGCGAGTCTGATCTCCTCAATGATTCATCCCAGAGTCACGCCTCCTATGGGTTGGGATTTAAGAACAGATTCATCGCTTCTCACTACGCGAATGGTGAAAGGCGAACAACTAGAGAAAACCTGACTTGGTCTTGTTCTCTCCAGCTCCAGTGATTTCGTGATCAACGACCTTGCATAACATACAAAGACTGATAAGCCGTAAAATTTCCTTCTTGAAGTAATGAAATCATTTGCCCCAGAGTCATTGTCCCGCGAACGAAAGGATAAATCAATGCTTTTTTCGTTTCTTCTGCAGCAGCACAAGAGAACTGTAGCCGAAGACTGTGGCTTTCTGAATAGTACATTGCATATATAATTTTCTGTAGTCAAACAGAATGTGAAAATGTTAGTTTTTTTCACGTTGGTCTTTGTGCATGAGTCTTGGAAAGCCGCTGAAGAAACTTTCATTGAGAGATGTTTGACAATGTGTTTGCAATCTAAGAAGGCATTCCCTGCTGGCTCAAGTTTTTACAATGGACAGAACGGTCCTTATCTGATGATGACTCAGATTTAAAGACGATGAGTTAGTAACATTTACTGAAACCTTCAATACCAAAGTTGGTACGCTGGTTGGTTTAGTATGGACTGGGTTTAGTTGAGACAGATGAATGGATGTGTTTTTTGTTTTTTTGTTTGTGTGGTTATAGTGGGTTGGATTGGGTTGCTACAATTTCGTTTGCTTTCTCTTAATTGGTCTGAGTATTTGGTTTTGTCTACTTTGAAAGCTTTCGCTCAGGTTGATTTGGTTTGATTTGAAATTGTTTGCCATGGTTTTCTTTGGCCTACGTTTTGTTGAGTTTGACAACTGATTGGTTATGATTATTTTACAAATTCACGACGAAATCGCTGTACCAGTTCAAACTGCCATACCTAGCAGAACAAAATAATAAGAATGTACATATCCTTCTAATACCAACATTTTTAAAGCTCTTTTTAAAAACGATAACGAACATTTCACAGCTAGGCGAGTTTTTTGCACTTTGCATTGATGTTTATTGCTCCTTTTCTCATGTTTGTCAAACTTGGATCGTTTTAACCGGATCTCACTGAAGCGCACGTGCTCAAGCCCGACCGCATTGTTCGACTTCAGACAAAAGGTTTATACCACTCAGCCACTCCTATGTCGACCGCTGCTCACTGCAGCCTTTCTCCGTTGCAGCCATTGCTCTTCGGTTAGCATTTGGTGGCTATTTAAAGGGGGGAAAGGTCATGGGCAAACTCTCTCATGTGGAGCAGACCTCGTCATTACGTATTTATTTGGGTCGAGAGAGGCCGATAAAACCGACGGAAGTCTCCTGCAAGTTTGCTGTATGACGGCATATCTGCCTCGTTTTGGCAATCAGGTCAAGACTTCGACCCACATCCCGGACTCTCTCACTCTCTCTCTCTCTCTCCAGACACAGACATTACGGGTCATGGCGTGGTATCAGGTAAAGTGTGTTTACACTTCTTCGGGACTGGCCGCTTTTCCCGGGCACTGGCAACCACACCTCGAATCCATTGCTCCATTTCTGGGCCAACTACGCACTTTCTCTGTCGGAACCATCGAGCTACATGATTCTGATTAGAACAGGGTGCAAAAAACGCTGTGATAGTGTCCTCATAGGCCTAGTTTTTATTAGGTCAGTGTCCTTGTTTGGATTGTTACCCATACATGTTGACCTGTGGTGAATATGACGGAGAAAGCGTGTTTCTAGTTTTCTTGGTGAACACTAACATGTTCATTTAAAAGCTATCGGCACTCCTGTGAAAATTCCTCACTTTTATTAATCACGAAACTGCATGTATAAGGAATTGCCCCGGCCTGCACTTACAGCTGTCACATAGCATTACCTCAAAGACACGACAATAAACATTTCTATGAAATTTTGGAAACAGGCAATTCGCGAGCCGAAGCACTCTTCTGCTGGAAAAACCGTTTAGGATGTAAATAAATCATGACGGTTGCTTACTAACGTTGTTCATGATTTTCGAAAACAGTTTCTTTGAATGGCACGTGTTTGTTTTCTTTTGATCTTTAATTTCTCATGGAGTTTGAATTGTATTTCATTACATTTTTACCAAGTTAACTTGGATTTTGTTATTATTGTTGTTGTTGTTGTTGTTGTTGTGAAAATAAATGTGAAATGATTGTTTGCGTTTGTGTTATATAACGTCGCACACGTTCAACACAACACAGCAAAGAAATTTCACGGTGAAAGTTTCAAAGTGCGTTGATAGTTGCGGCAAGAAAATGAAAATGTTCTTGAATGTTCCCTTTGTTCATGCTCAACATAAAATTGAGAAGAAGACATGCAGTGCTTTATATGTTTCTCCATTCCTCCGTGCTCTGTTGCTGACATCTTGGATCCATACAACACATTGACAGAGAAATACTTTCCTAGGTTTACAAGTCATATGTTTTGGAGACATATAATTTTATTTTGATTATTCAGAGTGCAGTTGTAATGGAATAGTGGTCAGGTAGGGGTGTTTTTAATACCATAATGGAGAATATTTTCACAAATAGAGCAGCATACTTAAACATTACGACTACTGCAAAAGGAGTGGTCACACTAGTAACGAGCTACGTTACAAAATCCAAGTCACGTGATCTTTTCCTCTCGTCCAGTTCTGAAAGCGAGCTCACAACTCGGCTGCAAACACAACGTTTTACTTTTCTCATGACAAAAACCTGGATTTCAAACGAGACGTGCAGTCTGAGCATTTTGCATAGCTGTTTTGTTTCTTTAAAAAGTATGCACTTTCTCTTTAAATAGATTGGTACGGAAACATGCATTGCGATAAAGTGACCATTTGCATGTTCTGGGTCGAGTGTGGATTTCAAGAAAAGGAAAAGAGACTTTCTTTGCTTGAATTTTGAAAGAAAATTATTCATCCCACTTTCGTCGGAGAAACTTTTATCTTCAGCTTCGCTTCACAAAATAATGCAAGCATAAACGATGCCAGTCAAGCCGGTGTTTAAATCGAGGCTAATGTCAAACTATGGGAATGAACAGCCTGTAATGTATCTCTCGTGAAATGTTCAATGCGTGTATACTCATACGCATGCCTTTGGTACTGTACAGGAGTAGATTCTGAACTGATTTTGTAAAGAACATTTTAAAGTGGTTCAATCTTTTCAGACTCGTGTATTAGGTGTGCGTCATTTTGGAGGGACAGAATTTCCATGTCTATAAAATGGGGATGACATTTTGATACCTTAACCCCCAACGTTTTTAATGTTATTTAATCTTGTTACTGAGTGAATGGTATCGTCTCAGTTGGATTTATAGTTTGATAAAATTCTGTTTTCTTGCATCTGTCGGTCCTTTTAATAGAGTTCTCATGTCAACTGTGCCTAACTTGATTACTCGTAACTAGCCCAATGACCCTAACATCCTGAGTATCTGGGTTTTAGGATGTTCTTTTCCGGGACACTTGGAATTTTCCCAAAGCCCTGCCGTATGTCAGTAGGGTGTAAACAACTCTGTCTCTTTCTCTCTCTCTCTCTCTCTCTCTCTCTCATTCATTTTGAATCTGAATCGTTTTTTCAATTTAGAAATCATTACATCGATGACACAGTCGGCTCAACAGCGCATCAGTTGCTCTTCCCGCCTTTTAGGGAGCGGGAAGTCGACCGCGGTGGCCTGCTTTTCACACGTGCTGACCTCTCACGAGGAAGAGAGGGCAATGCCCTCCCTACATAGGGCTACGTGAGACATTTGCAGAGCTGAGAACTGGGGGGGAGGGAGGGGGGGGGGGGGGGGGGGATCGGGAGAAAAAGACCTTCTGCCTAAGCCGACGATGTATCTCCAGAGTTTGGCAAAATCGGCGAGACTGTAGGGCGAGGCGGTGCGGGGTGCGGATCTGTGTTGTGTTGTGGAGGTTGGCTCAGGTCAACCCAGAGGCCTTGCCCTCACCCAGTCAGGATGCGGCCAAAGTCCAAATAAGACTGGTAGGAGAGGTTGGGGAGTAGGGTAGAGTAATGGAAATGGAAGATGGGGCGGGCTGGAGGGGTGAAGATGGAAGTTAGGGGGTGGGGAAAAGAGAGGCATTATGGTAAGTCTCCTCCTACTCATTTGTCGCCCCAGTGCATGCAGTGACGTGGCGAGAGAGACTGAGGGGTTGGGGGTGGGGTGGGGTGGCGGATGGTTGGGTGAATTGGGGAAGGGAGTGTTAAGGTGCTTAGGGAGGGGGAGGGGGTTGGGAACACAGAGTGCAGGGACGTAGTCAGACATGAATTTCTGGGTAGGTGCGCTGCTTATTGCCTCCATTTTGTGTTGTCCTTTTGTCCTGCACCATGTCCTTGGCAGAGGAGAATGACTCCAAATCCTGAAATGGCTGGCAGCCGGGTGAGATTCAGGGATAACAGCAGGAAGAAGGCTCGAGTTCAACGACGTGTGAGCGAAGCAAAGGCCAGACAAGAGCTGCAGAGATGGGGAGATAGGACAGATAAAGCACGACAAAATGGAGACTCATAAAAAGGAAGACATTTATTTTTCTTTCAAAAGATGTTCAGAAAATGGTAACGAAATGAGAGTTAAATGGCGAGGCACGCGAGTGCATGCAAAGAGATGGGTGATGTTGACGAAACGAAGTATTGTGTACTGGATGACTTTGAGAGACAAAATTAAGCCATGCGAAAAGAAAAGCTGTGATCGTTCAAGAGGAAACGGTTAAATGAGCAAAATTGCAAAAATAGATAATAAGACAAAATGTTAATATTTCAATGCATAAATAACACCATTATAATGTTCTCCCATGTGTGATGAATTTATATTGACAACATGACATCGAATAGAGCTATTTTTCTAGTTATGAAGTAAAAGGCATTCAGACTTTTAATGAACTTAATTTTTCCAATACAAAGGCAGGAATGACTGAATGAATGAATGAATGAATGAATGAATGAATGAATGAACGAACGAATGAACGAATGGAGTTTTACGACCCATAAGTCGTTTAAACTATGTAAGGACATTGATAACAAAATGCGGTAGAGCTGGTTGAGGCAAGAGCAAGGCATCTCATGATTTATCTGGACATTCGCTTCTGACGAGTCGTATATGGAGACGCGGTGGGTCTATTCTCAAACCCAACGCGCAGATAGACCGAAAGCAGGACCATAACAATGGATGCAAGGCACACTTTACACTTCGGACAAATATTTCTCGTCATGCAAACCTGTTCTTCAAGTGGCACAACCGACAGTCTCGACCTTGGAAACGAAACGAAAAGAAAAGAAAAGAAAAGAAAGAACCTACAACGAAAAAAGACAAAGTGGTACAGCGCTATATATGGCGGCAAAACGTTTGAAAGCACTGCAGACTGCATGCAGAGGCTGTCAGGCACGGCAGACGGAAGCAGAAATCCCACTGGAAGACGGTATTGTGAGCCGAGCACAGACCCCCTAAAGGTGGCGTGACGTGTTTCCGGAACTGTCTTCACAACAAGCTTCCGGTCGGAGATATGGATCCTAAATTAGAGTCACACACACACACACACACACACACACACACACACACACACACACACACACACACACACACACATGCACACACACACACACTGACGTACTTGTTCTTTGATCAAATTAACTCGTTTAAAATGTCTAGGGGAAGAACCAAAGCACGCACCTTCATTCCTCCATTCACACGCTAGATGGTAATTGTCTAAAAGAAGTAATGGCAAAAAACGGTATCAATTCAAAGGAAGTAGTTTAATTTTCATGAATGCATTTACCAGTGAATGGTGACTGAGCGAAAAACGCTACAATAAATGCATAGAATGCAACTAGAAAACAATCAATCAGTTCAGCA
>JAWQFJ010025439.1:5000-24308 GCA_034096865.1 Theodoxus fluviatilis | reverse complement strand
GAGGAGCTAGGGACTGGAGGAGCTAGGGACTGGAGGAGCTAGGGACTGGAGGAGCTAGGGACTGGAGGAGCTAGGGACTGGAGGAGCTAGGGACTGGAGGAGCTAGGGACTGGAGGAGCTAGGGACTGGAGGAGCTAGGGACTGGAGGAGCTAGGGACTGGAGGAGCTAGGGACTGGAGGAGCTAGGGACTGGAGGAGCCAGGGAATGATGTCTACAGACAAATGGCAGGCAGAACAGGAAACCTCACCGAAGATGAAAAGTTGCAATTTTTTTTTTTTTTTACAGCCCTCTTAAAAAAACTAACCAGGCCTCCTTCCAAAAATACACCCCCCACCGCCCATCAGAATACAATTTAGCTTGCACCCAACTCACCCACCCACCCACCCACCCACCCCACTCACCCAACCCACCCACCCCACCCAATCTAACCAGCATGTAATTGGAACGATACCTAAGAGAGAATTTAGCAGAGGCATGTCACTTTTTGAGAGAGAGAGAGAGAGAGAGAGAGAGAGAGAGAGAGAGAGAGAGAGAGGGAGAGAGAGGGAGGGAGAGAGAGAGAGAGAGAGAGAGAGAGAGAGAGAGAGAGAGAGAGAGAGAGAGAGAGAGAGAGAGAGAGAATAGTCACAGAAGCTACAGAAAAGAAGTAATCGCATAGGCGGAATTTGCAGGGATCACACAAAGTGGTGGTTGTGTACTGTTTGACACACAGACTACACACAGTGGTTGGTGTGTACTGTTTGACACAGCCTACATACAGTGGTTGGTGTGTACTGTGGACACACATACTACACACATTGGTTGGTGTGTACTGTGGACACACAGACTACACACAGTGGTTGGTGTGTACTGTGGACACACATACTACACACATTGGTTGGTGTGTACTGTGGACACACATACTACACACATTGGTTGGTGTGTACTGTGGACACACAGACTACACACATTGGTTGGTGTGTACTGTGGACACACATACTACACACAGTGGTTGGTGTGTATTGTGGACACACAGACTACACACAGTGGTTGGTGTGTACTGTGGACACACATACTACACACATTGGTTGGTGTGTACTGTGGACACACAGACTACACACAGTGGTTGGTGTGTACTGTGGACACACAGACTACACACAGTGGTTGGTGTGTACTGTGGACACACATACTACACACATTGGTTGGTGTGTACTGTGGACACACAGACTACACACAGTGGTTGGTGTGTACTGTGGACACACATACTACACACATTGGTTGGTGTGTACTGTGGACACACATACTACACACATTGGTTGGTGTGTACTGTGGACACACATACTACACACATTGACATTGGTTGGTGTGTACTGTGGACACACAGACTACACACAGTGGTTGGTGTGTACTGTGTATACTACAAAGTTCTAGAAGGTGCTCATAGCTTTCAACCTGGCCACCAGAAATTGATCTTGCATGCTGGTGAGTCATGCAGGGGTTGAAAGGTGGAAAAAAACTTAGAGGGAAGCTCATCCTGAGCGGGTGATTAACCATGGTAGATCTCGGGAGGGGGAGGGGGGGGGGGGGGGGGGGGGGCAGGGGAGGGGAGGGAGGGGGGGGGGGGGAAAGGGGAGGGGAGGGAGTGAGAAAACACGAACAAACACGAAACTTTATTTTACAAAGGGTAGTGAATTAGGCGTACAGTAGTGCCCTTTCTCTACTTTCAGCCCTTGAGGCAAAATATTCAAATGTGGTGAGAGAGAGAGAGAGAGAGAGAAGAGAGAGGAGAGAGAGAGAGAGAGAGAGAGAGAGAGAGAGAGAGAGAGAGAGGTGGGGGCTGGGGGAGAGCTGGGGGAAGGGAAGAGAGAATGAGAGTAAGAGGGTGGGTGGGTGGGGGAGAGGGAGGGAGGGAGAGAGAGAGGAGTGGGGGTGGGGGTGGGAGGCGTGATGAAACTGCAGGATCAACAGACAGAAATGGAGAAGAGAGAGAGGAAGCTTGAGAGCCGTTTCTTGCAAAACCTGCTTGCCCTGACGTCTCAGTGCACACAAGTACACAGAGGAGTAAAGTGTCCGTCTGTCTGTCCGTCTGTCTGTCCGTCCGTCTGTCTGTCTGTCTGTCTGTCCGTCTGTCTGTCAGTCCATCTGCCTGCCTGTATGTCTGTCTCACACATATACACACACACACACATGCGCGCACACACACACACACACACACACACACACACACACACACAAACACACAGTGCCCAGAGAGAGAACCTACTTCATCAGGAAGAGAGGGAGGGGAAAGATAAGATGGTGCTAGGTATGCTACTGAGGCAAGTATTCTGCAGAACAGTCCACGTGGAAAATGTTTTCTTGCATCACTCATGGGGGAGAACACCTGGATGATCTCAGCAGAGCCAATGTTAGTAACTTAGTTGTGTGTGTGTGTGTGTGTGTGTGTGTGTGTGTGTGTGTGTGTGGTGTGTTTGTGTGTGTGGGTGTGTGTTGTGTTTGTGTGTGTGGGTGTGTGTTTGTGTGTGTGGGTGTGTGTGTGGGGGTGGGTGGGTGGGAAATCCAATTGTGTCATCAATCCTAGCCATAGTTCCCTGGGAGATGCCCGTTCAGTCTGTGAGGATGCCTCGGTTCTGGAGTGACGTTGCTCTCTGTCTGCTTGCTGCAGGTCTATAGGGGCTGTCATCGGTGGGGTGCCCACCCTCAAGAAACTCCAGGGCTCCACCAATGACGACTGGGTGGACCGTCTTAACCACATCTGGACAGTCTTCCTGCTGGCTCTTTTCGCCATAGTGGTCAGCACTGGTCAGTTTGTGGGTGACCCCATTCACTGCTGGTGCCCAGGCCACTTCACGGGTTCCTATGTGGACTACGCCAAGTCCTACTGCTGGATCAAGAACACATACTACATCCCCATGCATGAGGCCATCCCGATTGAGAAGCAGAAGCGCGAGTCAGAGGAGCTGACGTACTACCAGTGGGTGCCCCTCATCCTGCTCTTCATGGCCTTCATGTTCAAGTTCCCCAACATCATCTGGCGTCTCTTCAATGGAGGCTCGGGTATGTAGCGATCGCTGTGTAGTTGTTTGGTCTACATTGTTGTTGTCGTTGTCGTCATCATCTTTGTTGTCATAATCATTGTATGTGCATGGTAGCCTTGGATGGTCCGTGGTGCAGCACAGACTGTGGCACAGGAAGGGAGATGACAGGTGGCGAGTGATTTGGAAGGATGTGTAGGAGGATGAATGATAAACTGTGTGGATAGACAGATGGAAGGATGGGAAGACAGGAGGGGTGGATAAATAAAGGGAGGGATGCATGCGTGAAAAGAGGAAACTCCTGTGGGAGGCATGTTGTGCGTCATGCCTGCATCCTTACATCATGCCTGCAAACTTACATCATGCTGCTGCTGCTACTGTCGTAATTGTTTTTTTTATATTGTTGCTGTTGACGTGTCATGACGGCGTGTATCCTGCTGTTTTCCAGGCATCAACCTGGACAAGATAGTGGACATGTCTGAGAAGACACAGCTGGGCAGCGCTGACGATCGAGAAAAGACCATTGACCACATTGCGTTGTACCTGGACCGATGGCTGTCGGCGCACCGCGAGACGCGATGGAACATCATGGTTCGCGCCAAGCAGACCCTGAGTCGAGTCTGCTGCTTCTTCTGCAACAAGCGGGCCGGCACCTACCTCACGGCCTTCTACCTTTTTGTCAAGGTGAGACGTGCTGCCCTACTGGCCCCCTGTGGGTTCGGGGTAAGAATTGACCCACTGCATCTCCCTATGCAGCCCCCTGTGGCTTGGGGGTAAGAATTGACCCACTGCATCTCCCTATGCAGCTCCCTGTGGCTTGGGTAAGAATTGACCTATGCGATTCGTAAGAGGCGAAAACATTGGGTCATCATGACTTGATTTGCACTTACTATAAACTGTTCTAGTGATTTTCGTGCTCAGTGCCTCACATAGCCTAGAAAGGCTGATAGGCCATAAGACACTATCCTTCTATCCAGCAATATACCCCTGCTGTCTGCCTTGTAGTGCAGGCAGCAATATCAGGTAGTGCAGGCCGCAATATCGGGTAGTGCAGGCAGCAATTGCAGGTAGTGCAGGCAGCAATAGCAGGTAGTACAGGCAGCAATAGCAGGTAGCACAGGCAGCAATATCAGGTAGTACAGGCAGCAATAGCAGGTAGCACAGGCAGCAATATCAGGTAGTGCAGGCAGCAATTGCAGGTAGTACAGGCAGCAATAGCAGGCTGGAGCCGCTGCGTGTTCCGCTTGTGAGCTGGAAGCCAGGTCTTCGCCCCAGTCACCACCCTGTCCCTGTCTTGCGGCACAGGGAGCTGGGGAGGAAAGCCCCCCTCGTGACCAGGGGGTCAGAATAGACCCACCGCATCTCCATAAGCAGCCCCCTGTGGTTTGGGGGTCAGAATAGACCCACCGCGTCTCCCTTTGCAGCCTTCTGTTGCTTGGGGGTCAGAATAGACCCCCAGTGTCTCCCTACACAGTCCGTGAAAGGCAAATAACTCGGGGAATGACATCTTGACTTCCTCACTCAGCTTCAGTGGATTCTGGTTTTCAGTGCCGCCTTCATAGGATGGTGGGCAGTTTGAAACCTCATTCATTCATCCATTCATTCATTTATCCATTCACTCATTCATTCATTCATTGAGGAATCCTTGTGCATTCCCATCCAAGACTCCTCGCTGGCAGTCAGTTCATCTGTTGCCAAGTAGCAGTTGTCTGAGTATTCCTGGTGCATGACGGGCGTGGAGGGGCGGTAGGCAGTGACAGGATGCTGGTGTGCCGGATTATTAATGGCAGCGTGTGTGAAGGGACACTTGAGTTACCGCCTTGGTCATTGCTCTATGAAGAAACCCAGTACTTTTCTTGGCAGTCTGTCAAATGATGACAAAAAAGATATCAATGTTGATACTGTGGAGTAGTTGTTGTTATTGTTGTTGTTTTTTGTTGTTGTTTTTGTTGTAACTCTGTAACAATCCTTCCCAAATCTGTTGCAGGTTTTGTACTGTGCCAACGTGATTGGCCAGTTTTTCCTGCTCAATGCTTTCCTGTCCAACGACTACCACCTCTTCGGATTCGAGGTACAGTGATGAAGATGATGATAATGGTGTCCTAACTTTTCTTTTCTTTTACAACTCGCACAAAACACAACGCTTGCATGAGTGCAACATCTTGCCGCTGACATGCATCTCGTGCAGCACATGCAGTCAAACGTGTAACCCAATCTTCCACATGGCAGTTCTTTGTAGACAGAGAGGTGAAGGGTCGGACAGACTGCAGCCCTTTGTAGACAGAGAGGTGAAGGGTCGCCAGACTGCAGCTCTTTGTAGACAGAGAGGTGAAGGGTCGGACAGACTGCAGCCCTTTGTAGACAGATAGGTGAAGAGTCGGACAGACTGCAGTTCTCTGTAGACAGAGGTGAAGGGTCGGACAGACTGCAGCCCTTTGTAGACGGAGAGGTGAAAGGTCTGACAGACTGCAGCCCTTTGTAGACGGAGAGGTGAAGAGTCTGACAGACTGCAGCCCTTTGTAGACAGAGAGGTGAAGGGTCTGACAGACTGCAGCCCTTTGTAGACAGAGAGGTGAAGGGTCTGACAGACTGCAGCCCTTTGTAGACAGAGAGGTGAAGGGTCGGACAGACTGCAGCCCTTTGTAGACAGAGAGGTGAAGAGTCTGACAGACTGCAGCCCTTTGTAGACAGAGAGGTGAAGGGTCTGACAGACTGCAGCCCTTTGTAGACAGAGAGGTGAAGGGTCGGACAGACTGCAGCCCTTTGTAGACAGAGAGGTGAAGAGTCTGACAGACTGCAGCCCTTTGTAGACAGAGAGGTGAAGGGTCTGACAGACTGCAGCCCTTTGTAGACAGAAAGGTGAAGGGTCTGACAGACTGCAGCCCTGTGCAGAGAGACAGCCAGACTGTAGTTCTCTGTAGACAGAGAGGTAAAGGGTCGGACAGACTGCAACCTTTGTAGACATAGAGGTAAAGGGTCGGACAGACTGCAGCCCTTTGTAGACAGAGAGGTGAAGAGTCTGACAGACTGCAGCCCTTTGTAGACAGAGAGGTGAAGAGTCTGACAGACTGCAGCCCTTTGTAGACAGAGAGGTGAAGGGTCTGACAGACTGCAGCCCTTTGTAGACGGAGAGGTGAAGAGTCTGACAGACTGCAGCCCTTTGTAGACAGAGAGGTAAAGGGTCGGGCAGACTGCAGCCCTTTGTAGACAGAGAGGTGAAGGGTCTGACAGACTGCAGCCCTTTGTAGACAGAGAGGTGAAGGGTCGGACAGACTGCAGCCCTTTGTAGACAGAGAGGTGAAGAGTCTGACAGACTGCAGCCCTTTGTAGACAGAGAGGTGAAGAGTCTGACAGACTGCAGCCCTTTGTAGACAGAGAGGTGAAGGGTCTGACAGACTGCAGCCCTTTGTAGACAGAGAGGTGAAGGGTCTGACAGACTGCAGCCATTTGTAGACAGAGAGGTGAAGGGTCGGACAGACTGCAGCCCTTTGTAGACAGAGAGGTGAAGGGTCGGACAGACTGCACCCTTTGTAGGCAGAGAGGTGAAGGGTCGGACAGCCTGCACCCTTTGTAGGCAGAGAGGTGAAGGGTTAGACAGACTGCAGCCCTTTGTAGACAGAGAGATGAAGGGTCGGACAGACTGCACCCTTTGTAGGCAGAGAGGTGAAGGGTCGGACAGCCTGCACCCTTTGTAGGCAGAGAGGTGAAGGGTTAGACAGACTGCAGCCCTTTGTAGACAGAGAGGTAAAGGGTCTGACAGACTGCAGCCCTGTGCAGAGAGACAGCCAGACTGTAGTTCTCTGTAGACAGAGAGGTAAAGGGTCGGACAGACTGCAACCTTTGTAGACAGAGAGGTAAAGGGTCGGACAGACTGCAGCCCTTTGTAGACAGAGAGGTGAAGAGTCTGACAGACTGCAGCCCTTTGTAGACAGAGAGGTGAAGGGTCTGACAGACTGCAGCCCTTTGTAGACAGAGAGGTGAAGGGTCGGACAGACTGCAGCCCTTTGTAGACGGAGAGGTAAAGGGTCTGACAGACTGCAGCCCTTTGTAGACGGAGAGGTGAAGGGTCGGACAGACTGCAGCCCTTTGTAGACGGAGAGGTGAAGGGTCGGACAGACTGCAGCCCTTTGTAGACAGAGAGGTGAAGGGTCTGACAGACTGCAGCCCTTTGTAGACGGAGAGGTGGAGAGGCACAGAGACTGGTAGACAGGTTTTGGGGTGTGGAACATCTGAACTTCTCCCACCAAAACAGTTCTACAAGTAAATGGCTTACTGCATAGTGCAACTCCGCAGTTAGCAAGTTCAGTCCTTCGTTTCTCACAACTCCTGTGCCTCCTGCGCTGTGCTGCGTTTGTGTTGAAAACCACTTCCTGCAACTGTCGCACTTCTTTCACACGTCTCCCAGTCAGGTGAGGCCTCAGACATGAGTGTCAATGTCCTTGTGGTTTACTAACATCTTCTCACCTGAGGGGAAGCTGCTTCACCGGGGTTCCTCGTTGCAGGTCATCCAGATGCTGACCACCGGCCATGACTGGAAGGAGTCTCTCAGATTCCCGCGCGTCACCCTCTGTGACTTCCGCATCCGACAGCTGCAGAACGTGCAGGATTGGACTGTGCAGTGCGTGCTGCCCATCAACCTCTTCAACGAGAAAATCTTCATTTTCGTCTGGTTCTGGCTGGTCTTGGTGGCAATCATGTCCGTTGCCAATCTCCTGGCCTGGTTCTACCGCGTCATCCTCAAGCGGAACCGCGCCGCCTATGTCAAGAAGTACCTGAAGATCAGTAACGAGATCAACAAGCCTTCAGACAAGAAGCTCTGCCACAAATTTGCTGATGAGCACCTCAGGTAGGATTCCTCAGTGTGTCAGTGTGGTGGTGGTGAGGAGGAGGAGGAGGACTGTGATGATGATGATGATGATGATGATGATGATGATGATGATGATGATGATGTTGACGATGATGATGATGATCATGATCATGATGACTATGATGATGATGATCATGATGACTATGATGATGATGATCATGATGACTATGATGATGATGATGATGACTATGATTGTGGTGATCATGATGGTGATAAAGGTGATACCTGTCTATCCCAGCACACCTACAGTAGGCATACTTACGGATCACAATGTAAACAAAAATGCAATAGATTTGACTTACAAGTGCAACAACAAGGAATATGAAAAAAGAAAGATTACTAATTTGAGTAGTAGGGATGAAAGGGGATTCTATTAATAGTCAGTCATGTTACACACTAAAACAATAATGGAAACATAACCAAACATATGAACATTTCATAAATAGCAGGTACGATTTTATATCATGCAATTTAAATAGTTTGGTTTGTTTTTTGTTGTTCAGTATTTCTGAAGTATTTATGTAAATGGACCTTGAAAACTCATGCAAGATGCTGACCCAGTTTCATAAGAAAGGGAGTGCCACATTCCAGCCCCAGCAAGGCAGATTGTGGAACTGGATGCTGTCAGTGTAAACTGGTCATGTCAACCTGCCCGTCACCAGACACCCAACACTTGGTCTGCTTACCTGGGCGAAAGAAATGAGGTTTTAGATGCATCATTGCAGAACCTGAGTTAGTTTTTCCTGCTCATGCCATGCCACGCCCCATGGAGGCAACCTACACAGTCGCTGTCTTCCTTTTCTCCCCAGGGACGATGGCGTCTTTGTGCTGCGGGTCATCTCCAAGAACTCCACAGACCTGGTGGTCACGGACCTGGTGCAGAAGATGTGGAAGATGTACAAGAAGAACGTGGAGCCCAAGACCACGGAGGAACTGGAGCTGGAGCCCACGGACGATGGCAAGGAGCCCATTAACCCCTAAAGGGTCAGGGGTCCCCCTCCCTCCCCCCTTCCCCCTCCCTCCCCAAGGTGACCTTTGACTTTTCAAGTCAAAGTCAAAGATGAGCTGGACAAACCGGGACCTTGATGTTTAAGGAGAAATTTGCTGACCTTGCGGACACTTTCTAAAGGCTTGTCTAGAGGGTGACTGCGGCTTGAGAGAAGTGGCTTGTGTGGCGGCGCGAAGAGCGATATTTTCATGGATTGAACCGCGGACTCGGGGCCTTCGTATGAAATTGTGAGAATTGGGTACTTTGTCTGTCTAGTCGTACACCTTTGTTGTTTTAATTTTTGACATGCCTGATTTGAATGATCTTGAAAATATTTACCGATCGGCATTACAGGGAGGAAGAGGGCTAAAGAGGATTCCTTAGAGAGTGGTTTCCACTTGTAGTCTTTTTGCAATAGGTCATGGTAGTGTGGCTTCAACTGAGGTGTTAGTGAGTGAAGGTGGAATTAGAAACAGACAGCCCTGCTTTGTAGTGAGCATGTTGGCATGGCAGGCCAATGCTGCAGTCTTCACTGCAGATTGTGTTTGTGCTTAGTTGCATTAATCAGATTTTGCATTTCTCTACTAGTGTCTGCGGTGGAAGCAGTGCTTGGGTTTCAGGGCTGGCGTGCCGAGGCATGCCAGGAGGCAAATCCAAGAGAAATAATTGTCTTTGGAATTGGAGCTGGGCACAGTTGTATCAACGGCCTGTCTGACAACTGCTAGGCATGGGAAGTTTGGCATGGAGGATGAAGTCAGCCATCCATCCTGCAGCGCTGCAAACCCCACCTCGGCCTCAGCGTTGGTCTTCCACTGATCTCACTTGCCCACTCCAGCTTCGTAAAGCACAACTTAAAATTTCAAAAAGTTTTGGACATGTTTTTGAAATGTCAGCTGTATTTTGAATTTATTTGACAGGGTATTTAATTAACATTGTATATACATGCTAACCTGAGTGGGTGGGAAAATGACTTGATAAATTTTGATTTTAATGAATATGCATTTTAAATTTACTGAAAATGGCAATGACAATGAGTCCTCTTACATTTGAGAATAGGGAATGTAATTTCTTGTTTTTCCCCTTTTTTAATTCACTAAGCAGAGAGGGCTTATCAGAGACGTGGAAAATTTGAGGTTACAATCTGGGGTTTGAACAGTGCTCATGATGTGATTGATTCAATAATTCTGATTTTAAAAAACTGCATGAAACAGATACATGGGTTTTTAGGGAGTGTATGTGTGTGTACATGTGTTGGCAGATATTTTCTTTGTTATGACATAACTCTTCATGTCATGACTATGCAATTCATGCAAAAGAGATGGGGGGTGGGGGTGTCAGTTCTGTGGTCTTCCTTTACTGCCTTTGACGACTAGTCGGTGTGCCCAGCTCTTCCGCAGCTCTCATTCACCGCGTGCCTTGGGGGTTGTGTGGCCCCTGGCTGTCTCTACCCGGGCACGAGCTGTTAGAGCGTTTGTGGAACTGCACTATTGGTGCACTTTGTTATGGTAATTTTGTGGTGGCCTAGCTTGGGTCTCCTGACTGCCTGTGGTGTACACAAGTGAGATCGACATCTTGCCCTGGTTCCATTGCTTCTTAACTCTGCATGATTTCAAGTTGAACATCTCCAGTACTGAGGTCAGTGTACAAGTTGGAGGAGGCCTATAGTTAGAGGTTCCATTGTTTTGTAACTGCATGATTTCAAGTTGAACATCTCCAGTACTGAGGTCAGTGTATGAGTTGGAAGAGGCCTATAGTTAGAGGTTCCATTGCTTCTTAACTCTGCATGATTTCAAGTTGAACATCACCAGTACTGAGATCAGTGTGTGAGTTGGAGGAAACCTACAGTTAGAGGTTCACTGCCGTCTGTGGTGGATGAGAGTCAAAATGATTGTGTAGGTAAGGGGCTGAGTGTTGGGCTCACCTGCAGCTGGAAAGATGAAGTGATATTGAAGCAGTGAGGGGCGAGTCCGTGGCAGAGTGTCCGTGAAAACTGCTGACCGGGGCATGGTATACAAGAAGAAGCAGCTTGTCTTGATCATGACTTTCCAGGTAAAATGCCCGTGGTCACCCACAACATCGGTGACCTAATTCTGATCTCTTTTTGTTAAAATGAGGAATTAATGACTTTCCATTCCCTCTTACCAATATCGGCAGTGTTTCATCCAACATAGAATTTCAAAGTGCTGCAAAGTAACATTCCATTGTTTGAATGAAAATTAGGACTTTGTGTTTTCCATCTCTTCGGAGTCTTGCTGCCTGAGAGAGTTGATTGCATCCCAAATTCATAGAAAAGGTGTTTATTTTTTAAGATTCTTTACTTTGAAAACTTTGAGTTGCAAAACTCTGCAGTGATGTAAAGTACATGTGTGCTTGTGGCTGTTGATAAATAGTCTTGTTTGCATTCTGTATTGATTTGCTGTAAGTGGTGTCTCCACAGCAGATGGGCACTTTGGTCAGCGTTGTCTTTGATTTGGTTTCTTGTAATGGAATTGTATTCTGCGTGTCCCAAGCATACAGAATGATCACTTTTGCCCTATGCAATTTGTACATTTGGTTTCTTCCAGATAGCGTCCACTGACATTTGTATGCAAGTTGTACATTTGGTTTCCAGGTTGCAGGCTTTCTTCGTTTTTCATGGTTGAACATGGACTGACACCTGTCTGTGAAGTAGGACGAGTGTGAAAGCTCTGCATTCCGTCGGCATTATTCAGTGAGAGAGTCCTCTGAACAGCTGGCTAGGGAGGAGTAGATGGACTTCTTGCACCATTCCTGTCATTCGTACTCAGATTTTCATGCAGTCCTGCATGCACTTTTGTTGATTCACTGTTTTTGGTCTCCTTAAATTGTGGTGCTTGAATGGGTTGTGCCCTGTGTATCATATGAGTAATTCACACTTTTTGGTCTACATTATTTTTGTTTTAATCCAGCTGGAGACATCATGGGTTGATGGATTTGTTTGTTTGTTTTTGTGTACCTTCAGTTGTTACTCCCAAGCAAACATGAATTTTGAGGTGACAAATTCTTCTTTGGATGCTTCATCTTGGAATCATAATATTTGTCATCTCACTAGCAGTGTTTTGTGAGAAACTGAAGTTGCTGAAATAACGCTGTTCCTTTTTCTTCGTTGTGATTTGTAATTTATGAAATGTTTTACTGTACTGTAACCGCTTTGATTTAATAGCTTTTGTGAAGGGATTGATAGAAATACACCTCATTATCTGACTTGGCATTATGTAATTCAATGTTCTGTGTACCATAGGGCTTTGTAAATTAGTTTTGCTGAGCAACACAGCATAATGGTGATTGATCTATCTGTCTTTTTCTGGCTTTCACTCTGTGGAACAGGAGGTGAGAGAAAGAAGAAGTTGCAAAAACTAATACTAGATGTGCAGTCATTGCAAATAAAATATTATCTCGTAATTGGAGCTCTTCAGGCAGAGATTATGCAGATTTAAGGAATATTGCAAAAGCTTTTATAAGACATCGGCTGTCAACAAACAGGCTCTTATGTCATAGAAGGGAAGTATCTCCATGCCTAGTTTTTGGATGTGAATCTGTACCTTCTTCTTCCTGTATGTGTACGGCGGAGACTGTGAGTCATTCATCTCTCAGTCATGTGACTCTCTCTTGTCAACTAGTCAGATGTTTTGTTGTACCAAATCGAGAATTGGCCAGTTTTGTTTATCATTATTCTGCTTCCTCCCCCCTGCTGTGTGCTATTGTTAAAGCTGAACAGAAAAGATGAGCTAGAATAAAAGGGTGTGACATGTTTGTTTGATAACATCCACTGCTTAACTGTTGAAGAATAGTGTGTGCTACTGCAACATTCCAGGTTAATGAGGGTCATTACACTTGACAACCTCATCAACACACAGCATCAGCTGCCTGACAAATAGAACAACGATAATGATGATGATCAACAGGGCATGCCCAACATTATGGTTAACCTTGACACAGCACAAATATATGGCACAAAGCATCTTCATCAGCAGATTTCGTTTCCCAGAGCTGGGGGCGAGTGTGATAGCACGACATTAAGTCTTCCTCTGACTTCTGCTTCTAAGGTGACTGTGCTCACTCCCAACGTGTGTGGGAGAAGCTCACAATGTCCATTGATTATGCATTTTTGTCACAACTTCTTCAGCTTGCTGTCCAACCCTGGCTTGTGTGGAGGTGCTGTACAGCGCAGGAAGCAAGAGGAGGCTGCCTAGACGTTTATGCACTGTTTGTCTTTTGTTTCTTTTGCAAACACTCGGAGTTGTTAGTTGATCTAAAAGGTCTCATGGTACTATGATTGTTGAAATGTAACTTCTCCATTGATTTGGGTTGTTGGTGATGTGTACTCCAATGAGCTTAAAATCAAACTAGATATGTAAGGTCAATAAGATTATTTATTTGAAAAAAAGAAAAAGCGCTTTTCTTTATTCAGCCAAAATGCCGTGTTGAATCATTGTACATCCATGTAATTGCTCTGTTCATTTCTGGTAGTTTATTTATTAGCCATAGTAACAACAGTGGAGCAAAAATGATGCAATCTAAAGATTTCACCTTGTGACAGCAGTTCGATGTATGTGGCATTTCTGCCAGTGATGTAATCTCTGCAATTCCAAAAAGTCGGACTTAAAATACCCACCGAATACGATCGATTAACTGTAGAACAGAATACCTAATTACTTAGAAAATCGATGCATTTTGTTGTGTACTTACTTCACTTGTCAAATTTCAGCCGCTGTTCAGTGATTTGTGACGATAATTAGTGTTGCCTCATCTTTCCTTGCAGCACACGTCAATGTCATTCCTTGCAAGAAAGAGTGCAGTCAGTGTAAATAGAAACCTGCTTCTTCTATCATGGATGAAATTATAGTTTTGATACTCCTGTCCATTTCATGTCATATAATTTAAGAAGTCTAATTGATTTAAGCAATAAAGATAATTTACCATAATTGGTGCGTTTCTGCCTTCTTGACTAGATGGACTGCCTCTTCCGTTTAGCTTGTGCAGTAGATGCGGAAGCAGTTTGTTTCTTGGTTTGTTTGTGGGCTTGTTTGCTTGCTTGCTTGCTTGTTTTTTGACTCACATGTGAAGCAAAAGTGAGTCTATGTACTGAGCCGTTTCATCCGTCCGTCCGTCCGTCCGTCCGTCCGGGCGTCCGGGCGTCCGGGCGTAAAAAACTTAAACGTTGGATTTTTCTCGGAGACTATTAAGTCTATCAACACCAAATGTGGCATGATGGTGTATGATGACAAGGCCTCAAAAAACATACATAGTGACTTGACCTTGCTTCAAGGTCAAGGTCACAGGAGCCATAAATATGGTCTCAAAAACAGTCATTTTTCACATTTTTGACTCACATGCGAAGCAAAAGTGAGTCTATGTACTGAGCCGTGTCGTCCGTCCGTCCGTCCGTCCGTCCGTCCGGGCGGGCGTCCGTAAAAAACTTAAACGTTGGATTTTTCTCGGAGACTATTAAGTCTATCAACACCAAATGTGGCATGATGGTGTATGATGACAAGGCCTCAAAAAATATACATAGTGACTTGACCTTGCTTCAAGGTCAAGGTCACAGGAGCCATAAATGTGTTCTCAAAAACAGTCATTTTTCACATTTTCCCAATTTTCTCCCACGTTATTGAGAATGGCGACCTCAGCTACAAGTGGTATATAGGTCAAAGCAAGCCCTATCTTTTGATACCAGTTTGGTTGACCTTGCTTCAAGGTCAAGGTCACAGGAGCTCTTCAAAGTTGGATTGTATACATATTTTGAAGTGACCTTGACCCTGAACTATGGAAGATAACTGTTTCAAACTTAATAATTATGTGGGGCACATGTTATACTTTCATCATGAGACACATTTGTTCACATATCATCAAGGTCAAGGTCACTTTGACCCTTATGAAATGTGACCAAAATGGGGTAGTGAACCACTAAAAGTGACTATATCTCATGGTAGAAAGTGCCAATAAGCACCATTGTGCTTCCTATGCCTTGAATTAACAGCTTTGTGTTGCATGACCTTGGATGACCTTGACCTTGGGTCAAGGTCACATGTATTTTGGTAGGAAAAATGTGTAAAGCATTTCTTTGTGTATGATGTCATTGGTAGGTTTAGTTGGTTGACCTTGACCTTGAAGGTCACCTGAAGGTCAAGGTCATATAAAGGTCAAGGTCAAGCATGTGAGTCGTGTGGGCATTGCCCTTCTTGTCCCAATTTTCTCCCACGTTATTGAGAATGGCGACCTTAGCTACAAGTGGTATATAGGTCAAAGCAAGCCCTATCTTTTGATACCAGTTTGGTTGACCTTGCTTCAAGGTCAAGGTCACAGGAGCTCTTCAAAGTTGGATTGTATACATATTTTGAAGTGACCTTGACCCTGAACTATGGAAGATAACTGTTTCAAACTTAATAATTATGTGGGGCACATGTTATACTTTCATCATGAGACACATTTGTTCACATATCATCAAGGTCACTTTGACCCTTATGAAATGTGACCAAAATGGGGTAGTGAACCACTAAAAGTGACTATATCTCATGGTAGAAAGTGCCAATAAGCACCATTGTGCTTCCTATGTCTTGAATTAGCTTTGTGTTGCATGACCTTGGATGACCTTGGGTCAAGGTCACATGTATTTTGGTAGGAAAAATGTGTAAAGCATTTCTTTGTGTATGATGTCATTGGTAGGTTTAGTTGTTTGACCTTGACCTTGAAGGTCACCTGAAGGTCAAGGTCATATAAAGGTCAAGGTCAAGTATGAGTCGTATGGGCTTTGCCCTTCTTGTTATTTGTTTGCATGCTTGTTTGCTTGCTTGCGTGTTTGCTTGAAGGAAATCCAAGATTGTGACCCACCTCTACAAAATGAGATGGAGGTCACCATCCTAGGCCACTAGAGACTTAGCCTGCCGGCAAAAGGGTCTCTAGCACAGTTCATGTCGTGTGATGAAAATAATCCGTCAGGAATATTCAGTAGAAGGTCACACAAGAAGTTTGTGGGATAGCACCTTACTCCCAGACATACGCCGTTAAAGTAGTTCTAAGACTAATTCACACCAAGCTCATAAACTACGCTTGTTGAGGCAATAAATATGCGTTTATTCGATAAAATAACATGTTTGTGTTGAAATAGGAAAAAGTGTTGACATCTTATTGATTTAAAATATCTAGAACAAGCTATTTTTGGCACAATGCTGTAATGTGAAGGGTCAAGTCTATTACGCATTCATTGCGAACTGCGCCAATGTCACGTGACTCGGGTTTATGGAAGACCTGTACCCACTGTTACAGCGATTGTCTAGCTGGTCAGCCGATATGCCTAATTCAAAATAGTCGTCACAATGACAACACTAAGTCGCATTAAAAATTGCTTGAATTTTATTGCCATAATTCTCAAATCGCTGTAACAGTGGGTACAGGTCTTCAGTAGCTCATAACTTTGTCACCTTTTCTCCTATTTTCAAGCTTTTTATATCATTGAAAAGAGAAACATCTCCAATTTACGACCACACTTACGGTTCAGTATTTCCAAAAGGTGACGTCCGCTTCATGTTGTGGTGGAAAGCCACATTTCGAGGTCAAAGGTTACAAGTACTAAGGAAACTTTCACTTGCGTGAGTCATATCACCCATGTTGTGGATGTTCGAAGTTCGCATTCTTACCCCCTGTTCTTAGGGCCATTCCAATCGTCACTCCAACACTGTCACAACCTCCTGAAAGAAGATGCAACCTGACTGTGGATAAACGCTCCACACTTTATAGTTCACAAGAGGCCCTCACAGGTACGCGGTGGTACTCCTGGATGGAGGAGAGAAGCAGCGTGAGTGAGGCGTCTTGCGCAAGGATGCAACCCTTGAACGCGTGCTGCTTCAAACATGCACGTGCTGGAAGCAGGAGATGCAGGTTGAGCGCTGTGGATTCTTTTGGGGGGGAATTTCACCCCCTGTCGCCACTGCACAGCGCCCCAGTACCCGGTTTTACTCCTGGGTAGGAGAGGCAATGCGGGTCAAGCACCTTGCCCAAGGATGCAACTCTAGGATCTGTGCAGCTTTGAACACCGCACCCGTTAGCCGCAAGGGCTCTGTGGCCGAGTGGTTAGCGCGATGGACCTACAGTCGCTTGCGGCCAGTGGGTACGGCGTTCAAAGCTGCGTGGTTCCCAGAGTTGCATCCTTGAGCAAGATGCTTAACTCGAATTGCTTCTCCCCCACCCAGGAGTAAAACCGGGTACCTGTGAGGGCAATGTTGGCAAAACGTAGTGCGATTAACCCTTATATGCGGCCAAGTGCCAGCATCGGGTTGGAATACTCCCCAGGGAGCGGAGTTGGTGCTGGTACCTGACTGTGTGCGTCTTAATTTGTATGTCACTACGTTTGTTGTGAGGGACCAGTGAGGATTGATGAAGATGCCCAGTGATCAGGGGGTAAAGTGTAAAGCGGTTTGAGACCCAGACAAAGGGTTTAAGTCGCTATATAAAACCACACCTTTACCTTTTTTTACGTGACTGCAAGTCAAACGCTCTAACCACTAGACATATGTTGGGTAAGGGTGTGTGGTAGAGACGTGTGTTTGGTAAGGGTGTGTGTGTGGTAGCGATGTGTGTTGGGTAAGGGTGTTTGTGTGGTAGAGACGTGTGTTGGGTAAGGGTGTGTGGTAGAGACGTGTGTTGGGTAAGGGTGTGTGGTAGAGACGTGTGTTGGGTAAGGGTGTGTGGTAGAGACGTGTGTTGGGTAAGGGTGTGTGGTAGAGACGTGTGTTGGGTAAGGGTGTGTGGTAGAGACGTGTGTTGGGTAAGGGTGTGTGGTAGAGACGTGTGTTGGGTAAGGGTGTGTGGTAGAGACGTGTGTTGGGTAAGGGTGTGTGGTAGAGACGTGTTGGGTAAGGGTGTGTGGTAGAGACGTGTTGGGTAAGGGTGTGTGGTAGAGACGTGTGTTGGGTAAGGGTGCTTGTTATGCAAGCTTGTGAGCACGTTCTGGGATGTGTATGAGACTGCTGACAACTATACCTACATTGACTTGACCTAGCTCTATGTAAATGAGTCAGGGCTTTCACTTGGGCCCTCGCCAGGGGTCAGAGGTCACTGCAGCCCTCGTTGTCAAAACAGGAGGTGCCCACAGCTTGATGACAACTGGTTAGCAAGGCCAACAGGGTCCAAATGTCTTCTCTCGCCTTCCCACCCTGCCTGCCTGCCTGCCTGCCTGCCTGTCTGTCTGTCTGTCTGTCTGCCTATCTGTCTGTCTGTCTGTCTGTATGTCTGTCTGTCTGTCTGTCTGTCTGTCTGTCTGTCTGTCTGTCTGTCTGTCTGTCTGTCTGTCTGTCTGTCTGTCTGTCTGTCTGTCTGTCATTATCGGTCGTATCAGCATGATGCTTACTATTCTGCCTTTCTTGGGACGAATATACGGAATGACAGTTTCAAGCGATTGCAGGCAACATGCCCCCTGCATAGTAAAAAACTAATCTTTACACTCCTTAGAATTTCCAACGCCTTTTTCATGTATGCTTTCATCTTTGCATTCAAGCTTGGAATGCGCGAAATGGATATCTTTGATACAAGTTGTTCAGCTCACAACATTCAGAATCGCATGCCAAAACTTGTGGTGTCCTTCTTAGATGTACATTTTCCGTAAGGATGAATAACAGTATTTCAGAATTTGCCATCTGACATCTTAGAAGCAATTGAATGCAAACTGCCTGTCTCTTCCCCCTACCCCTCACTCCATTCCCATCCCCCTATACTGAACTCTCTTCCTCAACTCATCGCTTCCAACAAAATTCGTCACTGTAGAGGAGGCAATCTTTTCATCGCCATGAGGCGAGGGGAGGCAGCAGGCCCAGGTGTCATCGGTCTTGGATGACGGGGGACGTCAGCACATCCATCAGAGGACGGCCACATCGCACCTCCCGCTGACTCCCCCCTCCCCCTCCCCCTCCCCAGCCCTGGCAAGGGATGGCGTGCCGGCCCTCGGTCACACCGCGGCCACTAGGAGGCACAGCGCTGAAATTGCCCTGTCCCCAATCCTGGCAGTCACTGGTGCTGGCCCTCGCTCCCTCAAGACTCGGTCACACCGCGGCCACTAGGAGGCACAGCGCTGAAATTGCCCTGTCCCCAATCCTGGCAGTCACTGGTGCTGGCCCTCGCTCCCTCAAGACTCGGTCACCCTGTCCCCAATCCTGGCAGTCACTGGTGCTGGCCCTCGCTCCCTCAAGACTCCGCCACACTGTCCCCAATCCTGGCAGTCACTGGTGCTGGCCCTCGCTCCCTCAAGACTCGGCCACACTGTCCCCAATCCTGGCAGTCACTGGTGCTGGCCCTCGCTCCCTCAAGACTCGGCCACACTGTCCCCAATCCTGGCAGTCACTGGTGCTGGCCCTCGCTCCCTCAAGACTCGGCCACACTGTCCCCAATCCTGGCAGTCACTGGTGCTGGCCCTCGCTCCCTCAAGACT
>JAWQFJ010025439.1:0-2500 GCA_034096865.1 Theodoxus fluviatilis | reverse complement strand
TATATTTCTTTTCCACAGCCAGCCTTGTTACTTTGGCCTGATGAAGAAGCCTCAGCTTCGAAAGCTTGCCGTAAAGAAATACAGAGCATCGCTGCACGCCCCTGCCAACCCGCTGCCTCTCCATCCTGTAGCGGTGATTGCCCGCATCGGCGGCAGTACAACCCCCAAACGGCCCTCTTCAGGGCCAGACTTGCTCATGAAAGAAACAGTCGGTTGCTTGTCTTCTACTCTTCTTTTCAGTAACTGCACACCCGACCCCGGCACTTAGATATATCGACAGACAGACAGACAGACACACAGACAGACACACAGACAGACACACAGACACACAGACAGACAGACACAAAGACACACAGACAGACCGACAGATTCATTCATTTCGGCCGACGACCCGTCAGGACAATATAACTTACATGTATGTACATATGCAAAAATTATAACATGTTATGTACAAATGTAAAATCGGTACAGTCAATAAAACTAAGAATCATACTGTTAAAATATAGTTGCACGCTTGCATACGCATCGTTGACAGAGGTAACTAGTTTGAGTTGATTGACGTATACAATTTCATCAGCGACTTGTGGCACGAAACTTCCACGCAGTTTTCATCATCTTGTTACACATCGAAACAGTCCGCACGATGAAATGCGCTGTAGACTTGGGAGAAACAGGCTCGTGTGGATCATAGGACAGTACAGACCTCGGATTTTATGCAGTTCGGTCGATACGAGAAATATTTCATAGCTCTGTCCCCTTGCAGTTTCCTATCTTAAATAAATAAATACTTTCACTCACTTTTAGCAGCGATCGACAAGAAAGAAGACTCACTTTTAGTCGCCTGTTATTACATTCTGTACATGTAGGCTGAAATCATAATATCATAGTTTTGTCTGAGTTCAGTTTATCACGTAGCTGGTCTCGGTGTATCACTCGTCACGTGACCTCTGGATCTCGAACTAGAACCCTTGCGTCAGGAGTCAACGCTGTAATAAAATAATGCTTCCGTCGGCTTGCAAGGAACGTTATCATTCACCACCACGCATGTCTACCAACTTTCCATCATGCATTTATCGCCTCCAAATCTCGCCCTGTCGGCCTTTTCTTGTGTCTTCATTTTTTTTCTCCCTGTGCCAGCCTGGCACACGTCACGCAGCACCCTAGGTAACACGTCACGCAGCACCCTAGATAACACGTCACGCAGCACCCTAGGTAACACGTCACGCAGCACCCTAGGTAACACGTCACGCAGCACCCTAGGTAACACGTCACGCAGCACCCTAGGTAACACGTCACGCAGCACCCTAGGTAACACGTCACGCAGCACCCTAGGTAACACGTCACGCAGCACCCTAGGTAACACGTCACGCAGCACCCTAGGTAACACGTCACGCAGCACCCTAGGTAACACGTCACGCAGCACTCTAGGTAACACGTCACGCAGCACCCTGTGTAACACGTCACGCAGCACCCTAGGTAACACGTCACGCAGCACCCTAGGTAACACGTCACGCAGCACCCTAGGTAACACGTCACGCAGCACCCTAGGTAACACGTCACGCAGCACCCTAGGTAACACGTCACGCAGCACCCTAGGTAACACGTCACGCAGCGCCCTAGGTAACACGTCACGAAGCACCCTAGGTAACACGTACGTCACGCAGCACCCTAGGTAACACGTCACGCAGCACCCTAGGTAACACGTCACGAAGCACCCTAGGTAACACGTCACGCAGCACCCTAGGTAACACGTCATGCAACACCCTAGGTAACACGTCACGCAGCACCCTAGGTAACACGTCACGCAGCACCCTAGGTAACACGTCACGCAGCACCCTAGGTAACACGTCACGCAGCACCCTAGGTAACACGTCACGCAGCACCCTAGGTAACACGTCACGCCGCACCCTAGGTAACACGTCACGCAGCACCCTAGGTAACACGTCACGCAGCACCCTAGGTAACACGTCAAGCAGCACCCTAGGTAACACGTCACGCAGCACCCTGGGTAACACGTCACGCAGCACCCTGGGTAACACGTCACGCAGCACCCTAGGTAACACGTCACGCAGCACCCTAGGTAACACGTCACGCAGCACCCTATGTAACACGTCACGCAGCACCCTAGATAACACGTCACGCAGCGCCCTAGGTAACACGTCAAGCAGCGCCCTGGGTAACACGTCACGCAGCACCCTAGGTAACACGTCACGCAGCACCCTAGGTAACACGTCACGCAGCACCCTAGGTAACACGTCACGCAGCACCCTAGGTAACACGTCACGCAGCACCCTAGGTAACACGTCACGCAGCACCCTAGGTAACACGTCACGCAGCACCCTAGGTAACACGTCACGCAGCACCCTAGGTAACACGTCACGCAGCACCCTAGGTAACACGTCACGCAGCACCCTAGGTAACACGTCACGCAGCACCCTAGGTAACACGTCACGCAGCACCCTAGGTAACACGTCACGCAGCACCCTAGGTACAGTCACAG
>JAWQFJ010025437.1:0-24244 GCA_034096865.1 Theodoxus fluviatilis | reverse complement strand
CGGGTCACACATTCGAAAAGAAAGACGAAAGAATCGAAACTTCCATTCGTAGATTACACAATTAAAATAACTGTGGAGAACTCAATACTTTAAATAGAGTAAAACTTAATGTCAATATCAGCCTGTATCACCCTGTAATGACATAGTCTTCCCGAATTTACATAACATGTGTTAGTGTTACCGTGTATGCGCGCGTGCGTGCAAGAGTGTATGTGTGATGAGAGAGAGAGAGAGAGAGAGAGAGAGAGAGAGAGAGAGAGAGAGAGAAACGAACGAAAATCTTTATTGTATAGGCCTTCAGCCCGGTACAAGGAACTCAAAATCCACATCATTCATCAACTTCTCTCATTTGCGTGGCTATCTGTCTTCTTTTAAATGCATGATATAAGTAAGTGCTCACAGATCTACATATGTCTGTGTCATAATTTGCGAAGCATAGAGTTAATTCATCATGCACTGTTACGAACCCGACCCCTCTATTTGTATTTCTCTGTGTGGTTTTGGCAAACTGCCTACCCTGTGCTACATTCTCTGTGTGAGCTAATGAAGCATCATACCACTACCACTATGAATTGTGTGTTTATGCATGTTTTAAGTAAGGAATACTTAAGGATATAGAAGCCAGCCAGACCTCAACTAAATGTAGTTTATTAAGCAACCAGCCATGCCTTTAGAATATTATTGTGTTGGTGGAAGGAGTGAAGTTGGGCGCCAAGATTGTGCTGACGGTGCCAGACTTTGAACACAGTGGGACGAAAATGCGCCAATTTTCTCTTCTTTCCCATTGGCCCAGAGTAGTGAACTTTTAAGAGTTTGGGCGGTAGAAAAGTGCTTAGTCAGCAGGCGCCAAACATCCCCTTCTTCCCATTGGTGAATTTCTGAGACTCTCAATGGAGACGTGGAAGAAGATATAAATGCAGGCAGCAGTCTGCTAGTTGGGACTGGCGTGTTTGCTCCTCTCCCCAGGAGCACTGAAAGAATACGACATGGTATCAATTAAGGCCAGTCTGAACTAGGGGCAAGGGCAGGGAATGGCGTCCCTCCCCACCCCCCTACAACACCGCCTCCAGCCCCCCTGGATGGAGGAGATGCCGGCAGCCGCTCGCCCACAAGCTGCAACCAAGCGGAGATGACCCTGACCCCGCCACCAGACACGGGAGAGGAGAGATGGGGCCAGTTCAACCTCCCCTCTTGCAGGCCCACCCCTGCATCAGTCGACATCCCCTCCACACCCCAAGACAACCCCCTTCAGGAGCAGCCATGGGGTCAACTGCCCTGACCCCCTTCAGCACAGACAACCACAGGGTCACGCCGCCCTGACACCTTTCATCATTCCTCCACAGAACGGACTCAGTGAACTCAGATAAGTTTTTACCATGATACTATAGAAAAGGCTGGCTGGCTAAAATAACTAGAATTGAACACAGAAGTTTTTATTATTATTCATGCACGTTGATTTACTGATCATTGTTCTATCACTTCAAGTGTTATTAAAGTCATTTTTGGTATTTGACCTCTGCATTCATCTTCTCTGTTGTCTTGTCCAGTCTTGACAGCGAGAAAGGTGAATGAATATTGCATGCAGCAGTGCGTTTACCCCTAGACATCTTCTTCATTAAGAATAATATGAGCACGGCATGTAATATGCACAGACAACCCGAAGCAGAATCAAGTATTTGATCCTTAAGTCTTCATAAGCTGCACATGTGAACAGGAAGTATATTTCATCTTCTTCATTTTCACAGCAACTTGGACATAAAAGTGTGCCAGATTCTCCGTATCGATATCGATGGACATATATATCACTTATTCCGAACCGAAATCGAACGTAGATATTCCTAAGATCAGTTTGTCGAGATCGTACAAATATTGCTCCAGACCATAATATGTTTTGAACATATTAAACACAGAAAAGTGAACTCTCTCAAACAAGTTATAATTCCATTGCATAGTAAAGTGTTGTACGAGTCGTACCTTGAGATTGAAAAAAAAAGTTTGTTTGGGGCGCCTTGATGAACCCATACATCTTCAAAACCATACCTAAACAAAAGGTTCTTTATTTTTCGTGCCCAACAGTCTTTCGTTTCGATCATCTTCATCATCATCCTATAAACTATTTAGGAGTACCTTTCAACGTTCATTTTCATTGTTTTCATCCAGTATCTTACACATCTCATATTAGCATTGATGTACATTGGGTATCGGGAAGTGTCACTAAAAATCATATGATTTGGTGTTCGTATGGACACACCCAAGAACTTTTTTATCACATACGCATGGATTTTCTCTATCTCGTCACATTCAGTCATTCCCCAGATTTCTGAACCGTACATTATTACTGGTTGCATCAGGGCATTAAATGTCTTAAACGCCACTTTTGGAGATGTACATCCCAGTCTTTTCAATAGTCTAATAGCTTGTATGGTGGCCGTCTTCCCTTTCATTACTAAATTTGTCAAAGCTGCGTTAGAACTGAGCGAGTGAGTGATTGAGCGAGTGAGTGATTGAGCGAGTGAGTGAGTGAGCGAGTGAGTGAGTGAGTGAGTGAGTGAGTGAGTGAGTGAGTGAGTGAGTGAGTGATTGAGTGAGTGAGTGATTGAGTGAGTGAGTGAGTGAGTGAGCGAGCGAGCGAGCGAGCGGGCGGGCGGGCGGGCGGGCGGGCGGGCGGGCGGGCGGGCGGGTGGGTGGGTGGGTGGGTGGGTGGGTGGGTGGGTGGGTGGGTGGGTGGGTGGGTGGGTGAGTGAGTGAGTGAGTGAGTGAGTGAGTGAGTGAGTGAGTGAGTGAGTGAGTGAGTGAGTGAGTGAGTGAGTGAGTGAGTGAGTGAGTGAGTGAGCTGGTAAGCGAGCGAGCGAGTAAATGAGTTGATGAATGAACGAACGATGAACGAATGAATGTAAGAATTAAACATTTATTTAAATTGATTATAATTTTTCTCAATTTTGGTTTGCACTTTGATCTTAAAATGCTATCACTACCACGATTGCTAGCCAGTTTTACCTCTGCGAACTCCAGAAAAAGATACAGGATGCACAAGTATATGCGCAGCGCCTGTACATGACCTGTGGAGCGAGGAGTTCGCCATTTTAGTCCACTAGAGACTTCGCCTGCCGGCGAAAGTGTCTCTAGTACAGTTCACATCACGTGATGGAACGATTCCGTCCGGAATATGCATGAGGAGATCACACGAGAGGCTTGTGGGATAGTCAATCTGCTCCCTGACATACGCCGTTAAAGTAGTTCTAAGACTTTTTGCACAAAACTCATAACTTACGCTTGTTGAGGCAATAAACAAGAGTTTATTCGATAAATTAACATGTTTGTGTTGAAATGAAAACAAGTTTTGACATCTGAATGATTTCTGTAAAAGGTGGAAAAAGATAGTATCCAGAACGAACTATTTTTGGCGCAATGCTGCAATGCGAAGGGTCAAGTCTATTACGCATTCATTGCAAACTGTGCCAGAGTCACTACTGACTCGGGTTCACAGAATGGGTGTTGCCCACTAGACAACATCTAAATCTCTGGTGACAAAACTTCAGGGATACACTTTCCACGGGGTACCACAACCTGCAACACGGAGCTACCTGCCGTGAATATTAAACACTCTGAAGTTAATGCAAATCAGCTAGGTAAAGTTTCAGAAATAGGAGGGAAAACTCAGCACCGTGTATAGTAAGTACGTTTGAATGATTTCATGTCTCTGCCGAAACCAACAGTGTGAAAGTCTGCATTACACTAAAAACACATGGGGTTGTATCACAGACTCTAAGTATAACTATTGATTGTACATTATTGATGTGTTCGCTAGCAATTATTAACAAGCCCACATTATTATTTCTACACGTGCATTCATCCTAAAGTTGTCGGTGCTGTGGGAATCCAATTTACCTTTTGCTGGAGTAAGAATTAGTCGTGTGAAGGGGAGAGCACTCTTAGAGCGTAAACCTCCGCCGAGGGAGCCAACTTTTCTCTTCCATGGCCTGCATAATGAATAAAGGCAGCATGTTCTGCTGACCAGGCCTGCATAATGAATAAAGGCACCATGTTCTGCTGGCCAGGCCTGCATAATGAATAAAGGCACCATGTTCTGCTGGTCAGGCCTGTATAATGAATAAAGGCACCATGTTCTGCTGACCAGGCCTGCATAATGAATAAAGGCACCATGTTCTGCTGGCCAGGCCTGCATAATGAATAAAGGCAGCATATTCTGCTGGCCAGGCCTGCATAATGAATAAAGGCACCATGTTCTGCTGGCCAGGCCTGCATAATGAATAAAGGCACCATGTTCTGCTGACCAGGCCTGCATAATGAATAAAGGCAGCATGTTCTGCTGGCTAGGCCTGCATAGTGAATAAAAGCAGCATGTTCTGCTGGCCAGGCCTGCATAATGAATGAAGGCAGCATATTTTGCTAGCCAAGCCTGTATAATGAAAAAAGGCAGCATGTTCTGCTGACCAGGCCTGCATAATGAATAAAGGCAGCATGTTCTGCTGGCCAGGCCTGCGTAATGAAAAAAAGCAGCACGTTCTGCTGGCGAGGCCTGTATAATGAAAAAAGGCAGCATGTTCTGCTGACCAGGCCTGCATAATGAATAAAGGCAGCATGTTCTGCTGGCCAGGCCTGCATAATGAATAAAGGCACCATGTTCTGCTGGCCAGGCCTGCATAATGAGTAAAGGCAGCATGTTCTGCTGGCCAGGCCTGCATAATGAATAAAGGCAGCATGTTCTGCTGGCCAGGCCTGCATAATGAATAGAGGCAGCATATTCTGCTGGCCAGGCCTGCATAATGAATAAAAGCAGCATGTTCTGCTGATCAAGCCTGCATAATGAATAAAGGCAGCATATTCTGCTGGCCAGGTCTGCATAATGAATAAAGGCAGCATGTTCTGCTCACCAGACCTGCATAATGAAAAAAGGAAGCATATTCTGCTGACCAGGCCTGCATAATGAATAAAGGCAGCACATTCTGCTGGCCAGGCCTGCATAATGAATAAAGGCAGCATATTCTGCTGGCCAGGCCTGTATAATGAATAAAGGCACCATGTTTTGTTGGCCAGGCCTGCATAATGAAAAAAGGCAGCATGTTCTGCTGGCCAGGCCTGCATAATGAATAAAGGCAGCATATTCTGCTGGCCAGGCCTGCATAATGAATAAAGGCAGCTGGCCAGGCCTGCATAATGAATAAAGGCAGCATGTTCTGCTGGCCAGGCCTGCATAATGAATAAAGGCAGCATGTTATGATGGCCAGGCCTGCATAATGAATAAAGGCAGCATGTTCTGCTGACCAGGCCTGCATAATGAATAAAGGCAGCATGTTCTGCTGACCAGGCCTGCATAATGAATAAAGGCAGCATGTTCTGCTGACCAGGCCTGCATAATGAATAAAGGCAGCATGTTCTGCTGACCAGGCCTGCATAATGAATAAAGGCAGCATGTTCTGCTGACCAGGCCTGCATAATGAATAAAGGCAGCATGTTCTGCTGACCAGGCCTGACTGTACCAACTTGTGTTCATTTCATTGGCTAAAAGCGATGTATGAGTGCAGAACTCATACGCCCGCCTCATTAATAGTTTGACGTCATCAATTTCCTGATGCGCAATAAAATAATCATCTCTTTAAGCTTCCAATTTCCAAACTACATAACATAATATTCTCTGTATGGTTGTGATTTCCAAACTACATAACATAATATTCTCTGTATGGTTGTGATTTCTAAACTACATAACATAATATTCTCTGTATGGTTGTGATTTCCAAACTACATAACATAATATTCTCTGTATGGTTGTGATTTCTAAACTACATAACATAATATTCTCTGTATGGTTGTGATTCCCAAACTACATAACATAATATTCTCTGTATGGTTGTGATTTCCAAACTACATAACACAATATTATCTGTATGGTTGTGATTCCCAAACTACATAACATAATATTCTCTGTATGGTTGTGATTTCCAAACTACATAACACAATATTATCTGTGTGGTTGTGATTCCCAAACTACATAACATAATATTCTCTGTATGGTTGTGATTCCTAAACTACATAACATAATATTCTCTGTATGGTTGTGATTTCCAAACTACATAACATAATATTCTCTGTATGGTTGTGATTTCCAAACTACATAACATAATATTCTCTGTATGGTTGTGATTTCCAAACTACATAACATAATATTCTCTGTATGGTTGTGATTTCCAAACTACATAACATATCATATTCTCGTTTTTGTTGTAATTCCCAAACGAGATAACAGATAACCTCAAACATTTAATGGAACGCTCCTTGGGTACAACCCTGACATTCCACTAAATTCCACTAGGATCCGTTGTGAACGTGTCTATGTGTTTCTAGGATCCGTTGTGAACGTGTCTATGTGTTTCTAGGATCCGCTGTGAACGTGTCTATGTGTTTCTAGGATCCGTTGTGAACGTGTCTATGTGTTTCTAGGATCCGTTGTGAACGTGTCTATGTGTTTCTAGGATCCGTTGTGAACGTGTCTATGTGTTTCTAGGATCCGTTGTGAACGTGTCTATGTGTTTCTAGGATCCGTTGTGAACGTGTCTATGTGTTTCTAGGATCCGTTGTGAACGTGTCTGTGTGTTTCTAGGATCCGTTGTGAACGTGTCTATGTGTTTCTAGGATCCGTTGTGAACGTGTCTATGTGTTTCTAGGATCCGTTGTGAACGTGTCTGTGTGTTTCTAGGATCCGTTGTGAACGTGTCTGTGTGTTTCTAGGATCCGTTGTGAACGTGTCTGTGTGTTTCTAGGATCCGTTGTGAACGTGTCTATGTGTTTTGCTGGATGACTAATTGACGAACCGAGAGTGAAACACAACCTCCTTGGCGGAGGTGAATAGGTCACGTGGTCCGAAACAGCCACACACCGCCTGAGCCGCGACATGGCGCCGCATCAGACAGAACCCATTGCCGCTCGGCTCTCGGGCTCTGCTTCAGATTTCTACTTCGTGGCTTTCATCCACGCGCGATCTGCATGAGGACAGGTATTGATGAACAATTGATTCAGACATTTCCCACAAAAGGACTTTTTTTTCACGGTTTCTGTCGAATAAACCGGCATCCTTTTGCCAAGAGTTCTGGCCGCTAAAGTTCAGTGAGGATCAACATTGAAAACCACATTTTGGACGTGCAGATTGGACACAATGCAGTCTGCAAAATGTGTTGACAGCGTCGGCCACAACAGCAGTGATGGACAAGGGTCATGGGCATGCAAGAAGCGAGTGAACGTAGCAGTACAGGATTAAATATGTTTTATTCTTAGTTGTCTTTTGAAACGCTATTCGGTCTGCTAGCGGTTCGGTAGACACAAGAAAACTGATCAGCAAAACGCACAGAAGACAAAAGTATACTCAGTTATTTTGTCTCTTCACCCCCCCCCCCCCCCCCCCCCCATCTTTCAATATTTATCCCAGCCAGCCATCTGTCTCTACTTCCTCCTCTCCTTGCCTGCGGTTGTCTCTCCCATCCTCCAGTCATTCTCCCTGTCCCATCTCTCTAAATAAAGTAAGCAAGCCTGGTGTTTAGAGATGCAAGTATTTAAAACTTTTTTACTCTGTATGCTTTTCTGATAAATCTGTCATGAGTATGAAAATTGTAGAATGAAACATGTAGAAGTTTTGCCTGTTTGAAAATATGAGTCGTGCCAGCAACAATTTTAAGAAAATGGCCTCCGGAGATTTCCTGCACAATGGCTGCATAGCTGAAGTGAGGCGAGTTTCTTTTCACGCCTTTCAAAGTATTTTTCGGCAAATCTTTCAAGGCCATGAAAATCTTATATCCCTGGCGTGTATTTTAGCACAGATCTGTCACTGATCCAGAATAAACCCCTAGAAATACATGTATTTGTATACGTGTAGCGCCGAATTGCCTCCGCGAGTCACGAAAGGTTTCGTGCTGGCCAGTTACAAATCGGTTTTAGAGTCTAGTGGCTCATGACACGATTGACTCCATCCGTATTGTCCTCGCCCCACCCACCACCCCCCACCCCCATTCCCACCCCCACCGCTTCCCCACCCCCCAACACCCCGCGCCGCGCGTGATGAGCGGTGCCCTAAAGGACGTTGTTCAGACTGCAGACAGAGTAGGAAAGACTCTTAATAATGGAAATGCCTATTGTCTGGGCTCTAGTCTTGCTGTGTCTAGTGATGGTAGAGGCGAGTCAGTGATGTGAAGGGCTCTCTCGTCTCCGACACACTGTGTCAAGTCTCTTTAGCCTCCTCTGATCTGCAGACTGGTTTCAATGTGGACGCATCCATAGGTTATTGATCAAAGTATGGGTAAAATGGCGTGCAGCAGATATTTTGATTGCAAGATCGTCCGCGCGGAAAGAAGCTCTGGCAATCGTGGTGGAAGACTGGATAGGAATAGAATGGGGAAGAAGGACTGCTAGACAATAACAACATTAACGACAACAACAGCAACAACAACAAATCAGTTTATTGTGCAGGTCATTTGCCCATTACAATCGGTAACAGCATATTACATAGCCAACATGTATCTTCTGATATAACTTATGCGAGAGCGTATCAAATCATATAGTAGTTGGGAGCTTCACTTCAGTAACAACATATTTACACATCATACAAAGAAAGAATTATTCGTTGCAAAATCAGTAGCTTCTGGTAATCTTTTAAAAGCATATTGTAGATAGACACTGACCGCTCGAATGACACATGTCTAGTTTGCAGAAAATCACTGCACAGGTGGTTTTACATCGTTGTTCTGAACACGCGGTATTACATACATCCTTCTAATGTCTATAGATGCTGGAAAGACAGAAGACAATGCTGTTCGTCTTCCTTTTTCATAACAAGCTGGACGCATGGTTTCACAATTCTCATCGTAATACCTCTGTATGTGCACTGCTAATTCGCTCATACCTGAGCGAAAGCGTATCCATACATCTCTGAAAACTTTTCGATTCAGGGTATAAAGATACACTTCATTTCCAAAGATTGTTTTGTATTTTCTGTACAATTTAAGAGTACTCCTATTTAGATCGAACTCCTAACCAGTAATAAACATTGTTTAATTAGTTGTACTCTGAGCGTTTGTAAAAAGTTACGTTCGTTTACCCCTTTCTTGGCTACCCAAGCATTTTCAAACCCATTTTCCATGAGGACAGGACACGTTTTTAAAGCCTAGTTATTGCTGTCAAGGCTTCTCAGCATTGATCTATTTATCACGTTTGGAAATCTACTGTTGTCCATTTTCAAAAATATTAACAATATATAATTGATCTCATCACGGCATTGATGTGCAAAGGGTTTCTCCCTGTATCACCATAGACCATAGCATTAGGTGTCCTTACATTTACATTGAGATACTACTGCAGTACAAAATGGGGTAATACGAGAGGGGTGGATCGTCAGCTAGCCACCTGCAGGAAGGAATGATTGAGGCTTCACGGTCCATTGGCCTAAAAAGGCTATTATAAGACCAAGCAAGATATTCATTCGTGCGTCACTCCATCTGTCTGGCAGTCAGTCAGTTAGTCAGTAATCAGTCAGTCGGTTGGTTGGTGAGTAAGTCGGTAGGTCGGTCAGTCGGTCCGTCCGTCCGTCCGTTCCTCGGTCGGTCAGTCAGTCAGTCAATCGGTCAGCCAGTCAGTCGGTCAGTCAGTCAATCAGGCTGCCAGTCAGTGAGTGGGTCACTCAGTCGGTCAGTTAGTCTAACAATCATTGAGTCAGTCAAATAGTCAGTCACTCTCTCTCTCTCTCTCTCTCTCTCTCTCTCTCTCTCTCTCTCTCCCTCCGTCCGTCCGTCCGTTTGTCCGTCCGTCCGTCCGTCCGGCTGGCTGGTCAAAACTTAGAGAGCCTTCGAGTCAAAAGATCCGATGGAGATGTATTTACAGGACTAGACATAAAACATTCATACAAGTCCCGTAAGATTTAATTGCAATACAAGACAGCAATCACCCTACCTTGACTGAAAATAATTTTCGTTCAACGTTACGCTTCATGAATATTAGTTCCTTCTATTCTCCTGTACATCAAATACTAATCACTCGCCTCTCTACCGTACCTCCAATCACAACAGTCATTGTACACGCATCAGTGCGTGTCTCGTGTCCTCCTGGGTCACCATAGAACCGACGGCACTGAGACAACGAAGAAGATGAATGGACTTTGACGGCCCGTCTTTGCAGGCTTTGTAAGGCCATCGATGACAACACCACTCGAACTGGTCACAGCAAGAACAAGTCAAGCCTTGATTATTCGCCTTGTAGTGCTCGCGTAGGGAGACGCGGTGGGTCTCCTTTTACCCCCAACTCACAGACGCACTGAGGCAAGCACTCACTGCCAGCATCAAGCTAGCCGAAATAGATTTTTCTTTGTTAATATGCAGGAAGCGTCCAACAATAGAGACAGCTGTCAGTAGTTGCCTCAATATGGAGCTGAATGGAAGATTCTAAGTTGAAGCAAAACCCGTGAGAACAAAATGTTGTTGTGCGTCCCGTGCTATGAGTGCTATGAGTGCTATGAGTCGTTTTGAAGAAACGAAGATCATAACGAGAGTGCTACAGGTCTTGCACAGTTTGTCACCAAGCCGCATATGCACTTTCAGTGATTGCACCATGAAAATGCGCCAAGTCGACATTGCTGGACCGTATGAAAATTATTTTACACCAAAGAGCACTTGGTGCTGAATAGAAAGGTTACGGGGAAAAGTGGAGTATCTTACTCATATTTTTTTCTATGAACGATATAACAGTAACATATTCCGAATGGTTTCTATCGAATAGGATCAAGTTGTGTTATTGCCACAGCCACAGTTCACAAGCACTTTAGTAGTATGTCAAGTTTGATACAGAGACTCTATCCAAGGGGACAATGAAAATACTATCTCCTCGTAGCAAAGGGCCGGCAGTTTTGACCGAGGATCGTTCCCCGAGAGTCAGCACCGGTTCTGGAAAATCTGACTAGTAGACTGACTCATTCAGCGTGTGCAATATGCACATACAGAGAAAGTGTTCTGGGTTGTGTATAGTCAGATTGCATGGCCGGGAATGCCGCGAACAGATAGTGGTTATTGCCGCAGCATGTGTGTACCACGTGATTTCTGTACCACGTGACTTGAGGCATGCAGGGATCCCTCTCGATGACGTCAGACGTTTGTGTTGCCTGTGCTGCACCGATGTTCGATAATTATAGTTTATGCCATTTTCTATGACTATCCTCGTTATTTCTCTCGCCATGCCGTACCGTTTTGCATATTTGCATAATGTACGCATACATTTTTGTCTGTGTTGCGGCATCGTCTGTCTTGCTGCTGCAACTTACTTCTGACTTATGCAGATAAAACATCCCTCGCAAAAAAAAATGGGAAGGGAAAAATCAGTTAATCGTTCCTAGTGAATCAAAGGTATTCAGGGATAGAACTGCCGATTTGATATTGTTATCATTTTGGCTTTTATATCTTTAAATTTGGGATTGCATTTTGAAATGATTCAAGTTTCAAATGTATGTAATCATGAACTTAAGCCATGTTGAAGTTGACAGGTTGAGAAAAACAAAACAAGAACAGATGAAATTGAAGCACTTCATATCCATCAATGACGCCAAATCAAATGTGGTCAGGTCTATTTAAAGCACAAAACAGGGAATCCCTCTTGCTTCGGAATCCAGTGAATGTGATTACATGGTATTTACATACACGCCAGCTGTATTTACATACACGCCAGCTGAGGGCTTCACCAAAAACCATGTCGTATAAAATGACGTCTCTATGACTTCGCGTGCCTTTTTTCAAAATGCTCTCTCTCTCTCTCTCTCTCTCTCTCTCTCTCTCTCTCTCTCTCTCTCTCTCTCTCTCTCCCTCTCTCTATCTCTCTCTCACTCTGTCTGTCTGTCTGTCTTTCTGTCTGTCTGCCTGCCTGCCTGCCTGCCTGCCTGCCTGCCTGCCTGCCCGCCTACCCGCCTACCCGCCTGCCTCTCTCTCTCTCTCTCTCTCTCTCTCTCTCTCTCTCTCTCTCTCTCTCTCTCTCTCTCTCTCCCTCCCTCCCTCCCTCCCTCCCTCCCTCCCTCCCTCCCTCCCTCCCTCCCTCCCTCCTTTTCTCTCTCTCTCTCTCTCTCTATCTATCTCTCTCCCTCCCTCTCTCTCTCTCTCTCTCTCTCTCTCTCTCTCTCTCTCTCTCTCTCTCTCTTTCTCTCTCTCTCTCTCTCTGAAACCTTCTTAGTTTTACAGATTCACGAAAACTAAGTTTGTAATGTATTGGAGGTGTAACCTAATGGGTTGATGTGTGCTTACTAACTAAATGACATTATTTGTTTCTAAGTTTGATCATTTCCCATTGGTATGGGTATGCAATGGGCCGAGGGCCTCAATAAACCAGTTCAGTTCACTTCATTTCAGTTCAGTTCTCAAAATGGAAGTTACAAGATTACACATCTTTTGAAGGTGCTCTTTTCATTATTCTGCACATTTGGAAAACTTTGCTCTCCCTTCTGTCTGAGAATGTACATGACTCACGATCAGCGAAGGATTCTACAAGCGGCTGATTTGTGGTGCAGGTTCATACATGTGTCTCATGTGTCGTCACGCCTTGCTGCGTCATGAGAAAGGTGTCTTTGAGACGAGTTGACAAGCGAGAGACAAGGTTCCAGGTTTGGCACCTGTGTGCGCGCACACTGCTGAACACGAGCAGCATTCAGCGTGGCTGAGACTAGTGAATATACTATAGATCTCTGTGTTCAGAATGCACGGGCAGTTGTGTCGCTGCCGGCAAGAAACCCCCTTCAATGGCTGCTGCGAGGGACGAAGTCGCAAAGGAATGATGATGACAGAGCTCTAAGTCTAAATCATTTCACGTGCTCTCCCAAACAAGCAAGGAACTGCCCTTTAATATAAACGCAAATACCAGTTTACTTCTATTTTAATTCTATTCTAACTCAAAAGGTCGTGAAAGCTCCCACATTTTAAAAATGGAAATGCAGGTCGACCGGATCGGCAGCAAAATCGGTTGGAAAAACGGTACGTGTGTAAGCGCCTTAGACATGTCAATTTCCGAATGGCTCATCAGGTAGAGCGTTAGACTATTGTAATGTTAGGTCATGCGTGAATGGGTTCGAATCCGCGCTGAAACTTTTTCCCCCCTCTTTTTTCGAGAGGTTGCGTGTTCTAACCCGATCTTCTTTTTTTTAATGCCAAAACCTGGAGGTTCAGCGCCAGTGGTTTTTATCCCTCCAGGTTTACTGGAGGTCCTCACAGCTTTATCTGTCTGTCTGTGTGTCTGTGTGTCTGTGTGTCTGTGAGTCTGTCAGTCTTGACTTAACGGCTGATATCTCAAAAACTACTAGACGGATTTCCTTGACATTTTGCACACTTACTGGAAGTTAGGTCCGATTGAACATATCAAATTTTCAGAATCAAGGTTTGAAAAGAAAGTGACTTTTTGTACGTTTTGGTGTGGCAAAGAAGGCAAGGGACGGAACTCTGTCCCGACTCAAAGGAAGTTTTGGTATGTGTGACGTGATCATTTGACGTCGAATAACGTGACGTAATTTCGAGGAGATTGGACATTGGTGAAGGAGAAAGAAGGATTTTTTAAATCTCTCCAGGTTTACTGGAGGTCCTCACAGCTTTATGGATTAGGTCACTTGGTAGCGCGTCAAATATTTTTTTGTCGCTGGAGCATGCTTGGTTGTAGGGGATGCGCGTACGGGTTCAAATCCGCACAGAAACTTTTTTTTTAATGTGTGTATGGTATTCGAGAGAGAGAGAGCCACCCCACCCGTTGTTGTACACGTGAGAGGTTGCGGGGTTGAATCTTACTTTTCCCCCTCCTCTTTTCTCGAGAGGTTGCGGGTTCGAACCCGATCTTTTTTGTTGTTGTTTTTTTTAAATGCCAAAACATGGAGGTTCAGCGCCAGCGGTTTTTATGCTACCAATTCCCAAACTATATAACATATCGTATTCTCTTTTGGGTTGTAATTCCCAAACGAGAGAACAAATAACCTAAAAAATCGTATGGATTATTCCTTGGGTAAAACCAGACATTCCGCCAAATTTCATGAGGATCCGTTGTGGACATTTTGATTGATTTTGCTGAATAACTAATTAACAAACCGAGGGTAAAACCTAACCGCCCTGGCGCAAGTAACAAGCAACAGCTATCCTACTTTCGCCTTCGTACAGCTATATAGGGCCTACACACCTTAGACTAGAGTCGGTAAAGATGACTCAAGGCGATACAGCAAGATACGGAGATAAAAAGTTATTTAAAAAAAGAGATAGCGATGTGGTTTTCTACAGCGACTCATCATCCACGTCTGGGTCGCAAGCCGCTTTACACTTTACCCCCTGATCACTGGGCCGCTTGGTCAATCCTTCACTGAGATACCAATAGGCCTACCAACACAGCCCCAAGGTGTTCCACGCAACAACTGTCAGGAAGTATATTCATTGTAATGAAACTGCTAACAATAGTAAATGACTAACTTGATATTCACTTCAAGTTCGAGTGTTGATTTATGTTCTGTTCTGTTCACATGATATTTTATTCAGAAGGTTCGATGACTTCAAGGTTGAGTGCGATTAGATTCGTTTCCCTCTTAACACTCTCTTCCAAGAAAATAACATCAGCGAGCACGAACTATTTAAGAGAATTAAATGATGAATTAAGAATTGAATACTGACTGTTTCGTCCTTTCTTTCGTGCATCAGTCTCGACACGTACAAATGACTTTTTGTTTGGTCTGGAAAAATCTGTCTTACTTAAATCAGTGTTGCTCTTGTAGTTATTTGGAATAAAGATACTGTGTTTGCGAAAGTCTGAAGAATGCCTGCGCGCTAATGGTCAACTGCACAGTCCCAGCGTGAGGGAGGTCCTGGCTACAATCTGCAGCTGACGTCGTAAGGGAGGCAACTCCAGTTTTCAGAGGAGTGAGGTTCTCGCTGGACCAATCCTGTTCTTGTTCACAAAATTGTCCAATTAATCAACCAACTTCCCCGTCGATCGTTTATCATAATATATTTTATTCGATTTTCTGTGAACTCTGGTGTGGGTTTTTTTCAAACATGTGGTGCTTTTGGCATGCGCATCTATTTCACGTTTATTTGTCGTCTGAATGCGTACACAACTGACGAAAATAATTACCATCGACTGGCTCTGGCACACCATGTCGGCTCGGGATGCGGGTACTCACATCACACATTGGTACTACATCGGCATCACCTCCACCTCCACCTCCAACTCCACCACCACCACTATGTCCACCACCTCCACCTCCACCTCCACCTCCATGTCCACCACCACCATCACCTCCACCTCTACCTCCACCATCTCCACCACCACCACCACCTCCACCTCTACCTCCACCACCACCACCACCACCACCACCACCACCACCACCACCACCACCACCACCACCACCACCACCACCACCACCACCACCACCACCACCTCTACCTCCAACTCCACCACCACCAACATGTCCACCGCCACCACCACCTCCACCTCTACCTCCACCACCGCCACCACCACCTCCACCTCTACCTCCACCACCGCCACCACCACCACCACCTCCACCTCCACCTCTACCTCCACCACCTCTACCTCCACCACCACCACCACCACCACCACCTCTACCTCCAACTCCACCACCACCAACATGTCCACCGCCACCACCACCTCCACCTCTACCTCCACCACCGCCACCACCACCTCCACCTCTACCTCCACCACCGCCACCACCACCACCACCACCGCCGCCGCCGCCACCACCACCATCTCCACCGACAACATCACCACCACCACCACCACCACCGCCGCCGTCGCCACCACCACCATCTCCACCGACAACACCACCACCACCATCACCATCGCCGCCGCCGCCACCACCACCATATCCACCGACAACACCACCACCACCACCACCACCGCCGCCGCCGCCACCACCACCATCTCCACCGACAACACCACCACCACCACCACCACCGCCGCCGCCGCCACCACCACCATCTCCACCGACAACACCGCCACCACCACCACCACCACCGCCGCCGCCGCCACCACCACCATCTCCACCGACAACACCACCACCACCACCACCACCGCCGCCGCCGCCACCACCACCATCTCCACCGACAACACCACCACCACCACCACCTCCACCACCACCACCACATCCAACACCATCATGTCCACCACCACCACCACCACCACCACCACCACCACCACCACCACCACCACCACCACCACCACCACCACCACCACCACCACCACCACCATCTCCACCACCACAACCGACACCACCACCACCACCACCACCACCACCATCTCCACCGACAACACCAACACAACCACCACCACCTCCACCATTACCACAACCACCACGACTTCGCTTGCCTTTATGTGCTATCTTGGCATGCAAACTCTACAGGAACAGTGGGTACACTGTTGGGTGGTGGATGGGAGTTTTGTGAGAAATTGTCTTCCAAGTTTTCAGTGTCGAATTAGGCAGATACGGGTCAGACGCGATTTTTCTTACTTACCTTGTCGTATATAGCTCCAGCGTTACATGCAGGTCGTTCAAGAGACCTAGCGATTAATCGAGAGCTCTATAGCGCTCGACTCTTGAACGACTTGTACATGCTAGCGCTATCGAGCGCTAGAATGCCCGTGTTACGGGGATCCACAAACACGAAATAAAACAGGCCCCGGGTTACTTACACGTCTTTATGCTCAGCATAAAAATACTCATAACAGGGGGTTAAAAAAATAGTTACATTTGTATATGGCTCAAACACAACATCCTAAATAACCCAATCCTATAAAATTACATCTACTCTCTTCACATACTCAACTCCCGACGGGGAAAAAATGTAAAAGCACAAGTAAAATTTCGATTAGCCTTCTTACATAAAAACATAAAATACGTAGGTCAGTTCTCGACAAGTTAAAAAGCTATTGACGCGTGTAAAAATCTCGCACCAACCTTTTACCAACACTGCTCTCTCTCTCTCTCTCTCTCTCTCTCTCTCTCTCTCTCTCTCTCTCTCTCTCTCTCTCTCTCTCTCTCTACCCGTCTTTGCTGTGTGTGCGGTGCCGATCTCTCTTCTGTTCGTCTGCCTCTCTCTCTCTCTCTCTCTCTCTCTCTCTCTCTCTCTCTCTCTCTCTCTCCTTCGTCTGCTTCTCTCTTCTGTTCGTCTGCCTCTCTCTTCTCGTCGTCTGCTTCTCTCTTCTCTTCGTCTGCTTCTCTCTTCTCTTCGTCTGCTTCTCTCTTCTCTTCTCTTCGTCTGCTTCTCTGTTGTGTGAGGACCGATCTCTCCCCTCTCCTCTCATTCAGTAGGCGGACCGATCTCTCCTCTCTCCTCTCAGTAGGCGGACCGATCTCTCCTCTCTCCTCTCAGTAGGCGGACCGATCTCTCCTCTCTCCTCTCAGTAGGCGGACTGATCTCTCCTCTCTCCTCTCAGTAGACGGACTGATCTCTGTCTTCTTGCACTGTCTTATATAGCCATCTTCTCACAACCAACTCACGATTATTTCTACTCACTATAACTCATATCTCAGAGCGAACACCACTCATCACCCGAGGGGCAGAACTGAACTTCCACTCACTCCAAACCCCCTACTTCAATTTTTATACTGCCTGTGGACCACCAACCCCACCCCCAACGCACCAGCAAAAATCAAGTCTCTCTCAGGTGAGATACTTCCGAAAACCTATTTCCCCATTACAGCCCACTGCGGAGAGGCTGCGCCCTGTAGTCCAAAATGGCTGCCTTTGGGAAAAGGAAGAAAGTCGCCATTACGAATATACGGTGTGGCACACATTTCGACCTATGATTATTACCCAACCTATGCAAGAAGTTACAAGAAGTTAGGCTGCGATCTTTCTTTTCTTTTCTTTTTTAAGAATAACTGATCTGAAATAATTACCGGGCAAGATGTGAGCAAAATTTTATACGAAAGACGTCTTTAAAATTTTCAAGGGAGGAAATTCTATATCTGACATTAGCCCTTAGTTTGTTGGGTAACCTCCCCTGATATGAGCATACAAAAATTCTTGCTTACGCCAAGTCAGCACTGTCGTTTTGACATAATTTTCGATTCCAGAGACTGGGTCAAAATCAAACATAATTCTCTAGAGAAACTAACTCCGATTGGTTGACACTCATTTTGGATACACAATAACTAAAAAGGAATTAATTTTTCTTCTTCTCAAAGTGGTCACTAATGCCCCGTGGGCTTAATAACTCGTTTTCCTCTAAACAGTTAGAAATATAATCAAGATTTACCAAACACAAAATGACAAATCGAGAACTTCGACTACGCAGCATGGATATAATGAAATCCCACAACCTAAACACTTAAAAATGAAATAAAATGAGATAATTTGAATAACGATATACCAAACGCAAAATGTCCCTCATCTTGCAACAAACTCGTATGTGCCCTCAGTGCTCTCCCTCCTCATGCTCCAAAACGCAGTCCACAATGGCAGCTGCATTGGTCAGGGCCTGCAAGTCGCAAAGGAATGATGATGACAGAGCTCTAAGTCTAAATCATTTCACGTGCTCTCCCAAACAAGCAAGGAACTGCCCTTTAATATGAACGCAAATACCAGTTTGCCTGCAAGTCGCACAGTTCACGCTGTCGCACTCAGGGTACGATCAGTATGAGCTCTTTATATTTTAGACAAAATGCAAGGGAAGGAAAGTTCCCGTCAAAACTTCTGTTTTGCTTTGGCACGTTGGGGACGTTGAACCAACGCGTACGCAGTCGCACAGAGAGGTGGGTGCATCGTAACTGTTCACCAAGTACGTACTCATTCACGCACAGAGAGGTGGGTGCATCGTAACTGTTCACCAAGTACGTACTCATTCACGAACAGAGAGGTGGGTGCATCGTAACTGTTCACCAAGTACGTACTCATTCACGCGCAGAGAGGTGGGTGCATCGTAACTGTTCACCAAGTACGTACTCATTCACGCACAGAGAGGTGGGTGCATCGTAACTGTTCACCAAGTACGTACTCATTCACGCACAGAGAGGTGGGTGCATCGTAACTGTTCACCAAGTACGTACTCATTCACGCACAGAGAGGTGGGTGCATCGTAACTGTTCACCAAGTACTTACTCATTCACGCACAGAGAGGTGGGTGCATCGAAACTGTTCACCAAGTACGTACTCATTCACGCACAGAGAGGTGGGTGCATCGTAACTGTTCACCAAGTACGTACTCATTCACGCACAGAGAGGTGGGTGCATCGTAACTGTTCACCAAGTACGTACTCATTCACGCACAGAGAGGTGGGCGCATCGTAACTGTTCACCAAGTACGTACTCATTCACGCACAGAGAGGTGGGTGCATCGTAACTGTTCACCAAGTACGTACTCATTCACGCACAGAGAGGTGGGTGCATCGTAACTGTTCACCAAGTACGTACTCATTCACGCACAGAGAGGTGGGTGCATCGTAACTGTTCACCAAGTACGTACTCATTCACGCACAGAGAGGTGGGTGCATCGAAACTGTTCACCAAGTACGTACTCATTCACGCACAGAGAGGTGGGTGCATCGAAACTGTTCACCAAGTACGTACTCATTCACGCGTGGTGGGCGTGGTGGTGGTGGTAGTGGTGGTGGTGGCGGTGGTGGTGGCGATAGTGGTGGTGGTGGCGGTGGTAATGGTGGTGATGTCGGTGGTGGTGGCGGTGGTGGTGACTGTGGTGGTGGCGGTGGTGGTAGTGGTGGCGGTGGTGATGATGGTGGTGGCGGTGGTGGAGGGGGTGGCGTTGGTGATGGTGATGGTGGCGGTGGTGGTAGTGAATGATGATGATGATGATGACGACGACGACGACGATGATGATGACGATGAATATGAATCCGCAAATTTTCCTTACCAACCAAGATTACTCCTTTATTTCTATTGTTTATGGATGTAGGAGGATTAACAAAATAAGCACCACCAGAAAAAGTTCATTACGCCCAGAGCAAAGATTTTTTTATCACACTTCTTTCATGCAGCGACTTATGGAGAGGTGATATCTTCACCTGAGCTAATGGTCTGTCACGTCAGTGGACACTGGATATCTGTACAGTGGAGCTAACCTGAGCTAATGGTCTGTCACGTGTCGTGCGTCACAGTCAGTGACCACACGCCTTTCGCTCAGCAGCTGTGTGGGAAGCACTGATCTTTTTGTGTAGACCAAGTTCCGCAAAGCAGCCATTGACGTTTTTGGGTGGAGCTGGAGTAGAGAGTCGCATGGAAACAGCCAATTTGTCTAGGAGATCACTTCGGGAGTCCTTTCTCATGGAGAAGCATCTCCTCCCTCCTGCCTGTCTGTAGAGGGTGCGACAAGGCATGCAGCATCTGCAAGACAATGGCGTCTACACACCGCTTCTTGGTCATCTCAAGAGCAGTGACTGCAAATAAGCAGTGGGCACAACATATTTTGGGAGGAGCCTCGTCAGCACTGTTCCCGAAACACCCGGAGAGGATGGCGCAGCTTATATTGATATCTTTGCTTGAATGAAAAAGATGGAGAAATACCTGGAAGGCAATGACTTTCCAGACCATTATCCGTTTATAATATCCCAAAACGAAGTAAGGTTTATTATAGGAGCACTATTTGAATTGTAATGAAATTTTTTACTTTCCCGTTTAGTGTCTAACTTTGGAATAGATTGACTAGCCCATTTTACGTAAAACGTGCTGCGTTTGCGTTCATGGCGTTATTGCTTGCCCGAACCCAGAGAGAGAGAGAGAGAGAGAGAGAGAGAGATATGGAGAGGAGACGAGATGAGAGAGAGATCGATGAGAGAGAGCAGAGAGAGAACGAAACTCGAACGAACGAACGAAAGGTTTATTGTTCAGGCCACCGGCCTATTACAATTGGGTCCAAATTACTTAAACGAAAACAAAACGTCAGGGGTCGGGTGGGTGGGGTGGGGTGGGATCAAGACTTCAACAACAAGTCTTGTTGCGCGAGTAGCGAGAGCGAAAAAGTTCATCACTGTCCATCACGTCTGTTACCTCCTCTTGGAGCGCCAGGGCTGCTGCCGACGACGGGGTGGATGGGTACCGGTCGCTCCTTCCTCTCGCCTAGCTGGTGGAGTAGCCGCACCGAGACGGCTGTGCTGTGTACCAGACGACACACCTGCAGTGGAAGGGATCGGCGGCTGCGACGAAGCCTCGACGATTCCACGGTCGACAAGTGGGTCACTTGACACGGAAGTAGCGCAATCCTCTGCTTTTGCCTCTGCCTCGCGTTGCCACTTGTCTCGGAACGGCTGCATCACCCTGTCCACGATTTGTTGCATTCTAGCGGAACGCTCTGACTCCTCTGGCGCTGTATTTCCACTGACCGCTGACGAGGCTGTGCTTTTTCGGTTTGAGGCTGATGTGTCGTCCGATGACCCACTTTCGGTGCTTGCACACTTCTCAGCATGCTTTTCATGTGCTTTGCTTGGGTTTGGCGAGTATAGTGCAGTGGGCAAGGCGGACGACGAAACTGATGAAGTTTCTTGTAGAACGGACTCAGGACAAGCAGTGGAGGGACACAAACTGGACGAAGGTTGCTTACTAGCAAGGTCGGTGTTTCGATAATTGTTGCGTCTCTGCTGGTCTCTGCGCAGCTGGGCGGGAGGTTTTCTTCTCCAGCAATTTGTCGTTTGATTGGAGGAAGATGGCTGGCCAGCCTGGGACGTGAATCTGAGAACTACGACAGTAGCGTTCCTTTCACCAAATACTTTGAATGATGACATGGTATCGCTGTCCAGAAGAGTGGTAAGCATGACCTCCAATGCAGCTGGAAACCCAGTTACTGGCATGTTTTACCACCTTTTCACTTAAACCGGCAAAAATGTAGGAGAGCGACGTGAACACGTCCTGCCACTGAGGTGAGCGCGCGCGGAAGTGAGAGAAGGAGCGAGAGAGAATGGGTGAGAGAGAGAGAGAGAGATGAGAGAGAGAATGGGGCGAAAGGCACGAAGAGAGAGAGATGAGAGAGAAAGGGGTGAGGGCGAAGAGGAGAGAGAAGGGGGGGAGCGACATGAGAGAGAGAGGACCGAGATGAGAGAGAGAGAGAGAGAGAGTAGAGAGAAAGAGAGAGAGAGAGAGGGGGGGGGGGAAGAGGGAGACGAGGAGAGTGACGGTGGGGGTGGGCGGGGCTATATATATACTATAAATATAAATATCATATTATATATATATATATCTATCATAGATATATATCTAGATATATATATATATATATATATATATAACGCTTCTTGCTACAGAAACCAACACTGCAAAGGAAACCTCAGATGATAAAGGATACGACCCGGGGGAGAGTGTATGAAGCGGATCAACCAAACCCGAGAGGGAGTTGACTCGCCGATGAACCTTCTCTTCCCCAAGACCGTGACAAGGATTGGATTATGGAATGTGAGAACACTCTACGAGACAGGGAAGTCAGCGCAAGTGGCGCGAGAAGCGGAGAAGTACGGGATAGACATTCTGGGACTTAGCGAGGTTCGATGGACATCATCCGGACAAGTCACCTTGGCTTCAGGGCATCTTCTGCTATATTCGGGTCCGCCGAACGAGGACGACAACCACAGGAATGGCGTCGGCCTGATGCTGTCCAAGAGAGCGAGTAGAAGTCTGATAGAGTGGGAACCCATCAGCGAGAGAATCCTGACAGCACGATTCCACTCCAAATTCCAGAAAGTGACTCTCATCCAGTGCTACGCACCGACCAACGCAGCAGAACAAAAGGCCAAGGATGAGTTTTATGAACAGTTGCAGAGTGTGGTGGAGAGGACTCCAAACAGAGACATCACCATTGTCCAAGGTGACTTTAACGCCAAGGTGGGAGACAGCAACACCGGTCGGGAACTCATCATGGGAACACAGGGTGTCGGAGACATGAACGAGAACGGCGAGATGTTTGCAGACTTCTGTGAGCAGAACGACCTGATGATTGGTGGAACTATATTCCCTCACCGCAGGATTCACAAGGTCACGTGGATGTCCCCGGACTCAAGAACCGAGAACCAGATCGACCACATGACGATCTCACGGAGGTGGAGAAGAACCCTACTGGATGTCAGAGCTTACAGAGGTGCCGATGCAGGATCTGACCATGCCTTGCTGATTGGAAAACTGAAAGTCAGGATCCGAGCTGTCAAGAAAACTGGTCCACAGAGGCACCCTCGCTTCGACGTCTCCAAGCTGAAGACAACAACACAACAGAAGGACTTCGCCATCTCGCTAACGAACAGATATCAGGCGCTGGCTGATCTGGAGGATGGCTCCCTGGAGAAGAAGTGGGAACGAGTCAAGTCCACATTTACTGCAGCCTCCGAAGAACTACTTGGGTTCAGAAAAAGGGAGTACAAGAGCTGGCTCTCAGAGGAGACAATCAGGAAGATTGAGGAGAGACGAGACACCAAGCAGCGACTCAACCACGCCAGAACCAGAGCACAGAAAAAGCAGACTCAGCAAGAGTACAACCTGAGGAACAAGGAAGTGAAGAGGAGTGCGAGGAGAGACAAGAGGGAGCTGGTGGATAAACTTGCTACTGAAGCAGAAGAGGCAGCGGAGAAGAACGACATGAAGACCCTATATGACATCACACGACAGCTCTCTAAGAGGAAGACGAACACCAACAGACCGGTCCGTGGAAGCGATGGAAACGTTCTCAGCAAGGCAGCAGACCAACTGGATCGGTGGAAGGAGCACTTTGCCAGCCTCCTCAACGGCACACTTGTTGGAAGCCCCTCCATGCTTGAGGAAGGAGAGGACCTTGATGTCAGTCTGGACCCAATCTCCAGAGCAGAAGTGATCAGCGCCATCAAGAAGATAAAGAGTGGGAAGGCACCAGGACCAGACAACATCCCACCTGAGGCCCTGAAGGCAGATCCTGGAGCCACAGCGGACATCATGATCGACCTGCTGAAGGAAGTCTGGGAGAGGGAGGAAGTGCCAGAAGAATGGAAGACCGGACACATTGTCAAAATCCCGAAGAAAGGAGACCTCAGCAACTGCCAGAACTGGAGAGGAATTCAGCTCCTGTCACTTCCGGGAAAAGTCTTCACCAGGGTGATCCTCGAGAGAATCAAGGACGCCGTCGACACCAGACTGAGGGAAGAGCAAGCAGGATTCCGAGCTGGGCGTTCCTGCACTGACCAGATAGCGACCCTCAGGATCATCATTGAACAGTCGCTGGAATGGCAGTCACCACTCTATGTCAATTTTGTGGACTTCAAGAAAGCCTT
>JAWQFJ010025435.1:67500-98530 GCA_034096865.1 Theodoxus fluviatilis | reverse complement strand
CTGCTCCCTGTATCAAATCTGTAATCTGCTCCCTGTATCAAATCTGTAATCTGCTCCCTGTATCAAATCTGTAACCTGCTCCCTGTATCAAATCTGTAACCTGCTCCCTGTATCAAATCTGTAATCTGCTCCCTGTATCAAATCTGTAACCTGCTCCCTGTATCAAATCTGTAACCTGCTCCCTGTATCAAATCTGTAACCTGCTCCCTGTATCAAATCTGTAACCTGCTCCCTGTATCAAATCTGTAATCTGCTCCCTGTATCAAATCTGTAACCTGCTCCCTGTATCAAATCTGTAACCTGCTCCCTGTATCAAATCTGTAACCTGCTCCCTGTATCAAATCTGTAACCTGCTCCCTGTATCAAATCTGTAACCTGCTCCCTGTATCAAATCTGTAACCTGCTCCCTGTATCAAATCTGTAACCTGCTTCCCTGGCCAGTGTGGTCAAGATGCAGGATGACAAAACATGAACCACTCACTCAGAATGCAGCATGCTGATTCTGCAATGAGCCACTGCACCCAACATTTTCACTCCCTGATTAAAAAAAACCCAATGGTGTTCAAATCCATTCGCCTGGTTGCCCCCGGCAAAAAAAAACATTTTCTTGGGCTTGATTAAACTGCAGAGTTGCTTGCCCCATGGGTGAGTAAAAAACAGAATAATGAAAGCAAAAAAAAAAAGATTTAGATGCTGATTCCAACTGTCACACTTATTTCCTCAACTCCATGACTTGATTACAACAGTCATCGGCTGCTGTTTGCTACCTTCCTTGAAGACACTTGGTTTGCAATGAGAATTAATACCATCTTTGATGGATGTGTTTGTAATATGTAATGCAAGTAAGCCACCACAAGAAAAAAGTGGAACCAAAGTAACCAAGAAAAGAAAAGAAAGATAAAGAATATGAACATGAAACATGAAATCATTTGTTTTGACACAATTGGCACTACAATTCTGACCGGCTAGTAAAAAATCTTGTGGGCTAATAAGTTTTGTGCTAGTCTGGCAGGCTAGCAAACAAAAAAACTTTTGAACACCCTTAAAAAATGCACACGAGGTCCATCCCGACTGAAAATGGAGCTGCATTCTCTGCACCTGATACAGCCTGATTCCCGTTTCGCAGCCGTCTGGCAAGATTTTAACCATGCAGAGAGTTTGGGGCAAGACCAAGAGACAGAGAGTGGGGGCTGAAGAGTATAGTCCAAGGTAATAAGTAAAACAAATGCCAAATAACTAATGAATTCTGCATACACATTGGGTGTTGCTGAACTGATGAAGTCCCCAAGCCCCCTGCCTGCCTGAAAGCACCCCTGGTTGAGCTACATGAGCTGGCCCAGAAAACACAACAGCCAGAAATGGGGAGCATCAATGTCTCTGTATGCTAACAGATCAATTTGCATCTCACTATAAATTTCATTCATGGGTTTGAAAGTGTTTTGTGTGTGTGTGTGTGTGTGGGGGGGGAGATAGAAAGAGAGAGAGAGAGAGAGAGAGAGAGAGAGAGAGAGAGAGAGAGAGAGAGAGAGAAGAGAGAGAGAGAGAGAGAGAGAGAGAGAGAGAGAGAGAGAGAGAGAACGAGAGAGAGAGAGAGAACGAGATAGAGAAAATGAGAGAGATTTATGTCCTTCAATGGTTTACAAAAAGAGGATCCGTGATGGATAACATTTTGAGAAAACACAGTACTGCTTGCCTGATAGGTACACCCACCTTTTCCTCTTCAGGACTGCTGTCAAACATGAGGCCCAAGTAGGCCAGGTGGAATACTGACAGAGCTCCAAAGGCAAGATTCACTATCACTACTGCGGGGTGATACTGTAAAGAAGAGAACCACAGGGGCCTGAATGTTTATTTAAAATGGTATAACACACTCAGAGAAGCATGCAAAAGAAAAGCACATTAAAAATGCTGTATGAATGCCCATGAAATAAGCTATCAAACTATCAGATCTGTCATTAGCAATAAGGTCTTCAAAACATGGGGACAAATTCGAGGAGTATGAGCCTATGCAGGAGAAGGAGGAACAGAAGGGGGGGTGAAAAATGGAGGAGCAGGAAGAGCAGGAGCAGGAGCAGTGGCAAGAGAAGAAAAAGAAGATGCAGGAACAGGCAGAAGAAGATAAACTAAAATATGAAGGAGGAGGAGGGGAGGAAGGAGGTCAAACAAAGTCATTAGCAGGAAGAGTTACAGGATAAGGAGAAGGAGGAGAAGGAGGAAGAGGGAAAATGAAGAAGCAGTGGGAAAAAACTGGAGAAACAGAAGGAGCAGAGGCAGCAGGAGGACAGCGCTACACAGACTGTACCTGTGTGTAGGAGTGGCCACAGTTGGGAGGACAGCACTACACAGACTGTACCTGTGTGTAGGAGTGGCCACAGTTGGGAGGACAGCACTACACAGACTGTACCTGTGTGTAGGAGTGGCCACAGTTGGGAGGACAGCACTACACAGACTGTGCCTGTGTGTAGGAGTGGCCACAGTTGGGAAGACAGTGCTACACAGACTGTACCTGTGTGTAGGAGTGGCCACAGTTGGGAGGACAGCGCTACACAGACTGTACCTGTGTGTAGGAGTGGCCACAGTTGGGAGGACAGCGCTACACAGACTGTATCTGTGTGTAGGAGTGGCCACAGTTGGGAGGACAGCGCTACACAGACTGTACCTGTGTGTAGGAGTGGCCACAGTTGGGAGGACAGCGCTACACAGACTGTACCTGTGTGTAGGAGTGGCCACAGTTGGGAGGACAGCGCTACACAGACTGTACCTGTGTGTAGGAGTGGCCACAGTTGGGAGGACAGCGCTACACAGACTGTACCTGTGTGTAGGAGTGGCCACAGTTGGGAGGACAGCGCTACACAGACTGTACCTGTGTGTAGGAGTGGCCACAGTCGGGAGGACAGTGCTACACAGACTGTACCTGTGTGTAGGAGTGGCCACAGTTGGGAGGACAGCGCTACACAGACTGTACCTGTGTGTAGGAGTGGCCACAGTTGGGAGGACAGCACTACACAGACTGTGCCTGTGTGTAGGAGTGGCCACAGTTGGGAGGACAGTGCTACACAGACTGTACCTGTGTGTAGGAGTGGCCACAGTTGGGAGGACAGTGCTACACAGACTGTACCTGTGTGTAGGAGTGGCCACAGTTGGGAGGACAGTGCTACACAGACTGTACCTGTGTGTAGGAGTGGCCACAGTTGGGAGGACAGTGCTACACAGACTGTACCTGTGTGTAGGAGTGGCCACAGTTGGGAGGACAGTGCTACACAGACTGTACCTGTGTGTAGGAGTGGCCACAGTTGGGAGGACAGTGCTACACAGACTGTGCCTGTGTGTAGGAGTGGCCACAGTTGGGAGGACAGCGCTACACAGACTGTACCTGTGTGTAGGAGTGGCCACAGTCGGGAGGACAGCGCTTGGCCTGGATGCAGGCACTGAAGGCTGCAGCAAGACGCTGGCGTAGCACTGCATCACACACACACACGTAAAAGCACACGGTATATACAGTCTGGTCAGCATTTGTCACAGTTCAAATACATCATGGTGCCATACAGCAAAAGAAATTGCAGTGGTGATGATTAGAGTTAATGCCATAGACATGGTGGCGATCAGTTCCTTCTAAAAGTGACATATTTTACAACTACAAGTGAGAAATATTTAATGATTGCATTTCAGAAAAGGTTACCAAATAATTTCACAAATAATCCAAACTGAACAAGGGCTCATACATTAATGAGTTACCTGGATGAAAAAATACTGAATGGCATAGTATCTTACCATATTCAACGTAAGAATAAAATCCTAGTGAGAGAAGAACAGCTGACAACTGGAAATTCAAACCCTGCAAAAAGAATACAGAGAAATGCACTAAACACACTCCAGTTTGCAATGATTAAATATAATAAGAGCTTTCAAAGTTTTCTTGCTGTAAGGAAATGGAGGAAAATGATACTTTCTCTAATGCCCCAAAATCTTATAGTCAGCCAGGACAAAGGCATGACTAGATCATTTCATATGCATGGATTATCATGTACTATACTTTCTTTTCCCACAGAATGCACATAGAACTTTAGAAGTATCTCTGTACACATAGGTTACATCAGGCATTACAATTAGATTGTGTGACACAAGAAGTGAAGATCAAAACGTTAGGCCGACTGGATTTATCTCCCTTGTCAAGTGAAAGCACTCTGCTAGCATTACATTTTGGAGAAATCTTCACATCTTGTCCTGTACAGAACGGCGTGCATCTCAGATCTGAGAACAGTTCTCCAGCTGTCAGGTGGAAGCCTAGTGCAAAGAATATTGGGCCTGACATTGGATTCAATGAGTTCCAACCAGCCATTGGCATCTAGCTGGCTCTGCGACTTGAAGTTAATTCCTTCTTAACCACCGCTGTCAATGGGAGGCCAATGACAATGGTTGTCCTCTCACAGCTGAAGATGACCAGGGGACAGTGTGTACCAAATGGATTCATATTCTTTTGTTGCTTTTATTTCGTCCACTTTTGAAGGCAGCTGTGAGGTCGCACCACACATAAACACACATGCAAATGATGCATTCTGCACAAGATCCTCTCATAAAACAGGGAATCCATTTTGAATCACTCTTGTGCAATTTGTGAAAGTCCTTGAAGCTTTTTCTTTCCTCCTCACCATGCAAGCATGATGGTTTTGGTGTTGCATAGATGTGGGTTATGCTGGCTCTTTCAAAGACCTCAGAATGTGGGATCCATTTCTCCTATCTAAAGTGATGCAGCTTCTTGAGACTTCTGGAAGGCCAACTTAGTTGCTTCTCAAGATACGCACACACTGACCAAATTTCACGGGAGAAAAAGTGGAGACAGCTGTACTACTGCATTGCACATCTTCACGTTGTCTCCACTCAGCCATTTAGCAGATACTGGGACAATGGCTGAGGGTTTTCTTATTGAAATGCTGGCCCACATTATGTGGGTGACACAGTAATCTATGTTGTTTGCACTGGACAGTGTGCTTGGAAATTGAGTTCTCTGGCAACATAAGGCTGGCCACTGAGGCCTGTACCTACATGAAGAAGGGAGCTGGCAGCGTAGGTCAGCAGGATGGCAGTGAAAGTTCCTAAGGGGCGTGCTGTCTTAAAGACATCTGGAAAAATACAGAGAAAGACATCTGCCAAATACCACCTTCAAAACTATGCTGACTGCTAATGGGTTCTGCCTGTTCCACAGTGTGTGTTTGACTTTTCATGACTGATGACCAGTTTTGAGGTGTTGTACCTACACCCCATGCAACTAAACCATAATTATTTGTTATGACTGTAATGGGCCAGGCTGGCCTACAGAATTAAATTCTTCCTCCAGTTTTTCAACTTCAAAGCACAACTGGATCAACCTGTCTTGACTTGTCATTATCAGTTCCCGAGGAAAAAAGATGATGATTTTAAAACAAACAATACCAACAAGAAGGGCAAAGCCTGTACGACTCACATGCTTGACCTTGACATTTACATGACCTTGACATTCAGGTGACCTTCAAGGTCAAGGTCAAACAACTAAACCTACCAATGACATCATATACTAAGAACTGCTTTACACATTTTTCCTACCAAAATACATGTGACCTTGACCCAAGGTCAAGGTCATCCAACACAAAGCTGTTAATTGAAGACATAGGAAGCACAATGGTGCTTATTGGCACTTTCTACCATGAGATATGGTAACTTTTAGTGGTTCACTACCCCATTTTGGTCACATTTCATAAGGGTCAAAGTGACCTTGACCTTGATGACATGTGACCAAATGTGTCTCATGATGAAAGTATAACATGTGTACTACAATCTTTTGAAGTTTGGAAGAGTTATCTTCCATAGTTCAGGGTCAAGGTCACTTCAAAATATGTATACAATTCAACTTTAAAGACCTTCTGTGACCTTGACCTTGAAGCAAGGTCAATCAAACTGGTATCAAAAGATAGGGATTACTTTGTCCTATATACCATATATAGGTCAGGTATCCAATCTTAAAAACTTCAGAGAAAATTGGGAAAATGTTAAAAATGGCTGTTTTTTAGGCAACATTTATGGCCCCTGCGACCTTGACCTTGAAGCAAGGTCAAGTCACTGTGTATGTTGTTGTACACCTTGTCATCCTACACCATCATGCCAAATTGGGTGTTGATAGACTTAATAGTCTCCGAGAAAAATCCAACGTTAAAGTTGTTTACAGACGCCCGGACGGACGAAAAGGGTGAGTACATAGACTCACTTTTGCTTCGCATGTGAGTCAAAAACTAGATCCATGACAGTTCATAAGTCAACCATATCAAAAGAATGCAGATCACATTGATGCACAATATTTCAACACACTTACACACACACATACACAAACATACACACACACACACTAACACACACACACACTAACACACACACACACAACACACACACAAACACACACACAGACCACACACACACACACCACACACACACACCACACACACACACACACACACACACACCACACACACACACACACTCATGTGTATGTACACACACACACACACTGATGTGTATGCATAGTATGCATACATGCACACACACACACAGAAACACACACATACTGATGCACACACACACACACAAAAACACACACATACACACACACAAACATACACATCTACACACACACACACACACACACACAGACACACACACACACACACACACACAGACACAAACAAACCTACACATCTACACGCACACACACATCTATACACACACAGACACACACATCTATACTCACACAGACACACACAAACATACACACACACACAGACACACACACATACACACACACATACACACACACACGTACACACACACACACACACACACGTACACATCTACACACACATACACATCTACACACACACACACACAGACACACACACATACCTACACACACACACACATACACATCTACATACACATACACATCTACACACACACACACACACACACACACTCACAGGTCTTGAGCCAGTAGTGCATGGGAAGATTCCAGTTGGTGACCACTTCTACCAGGGAGCGAGGAAACTCGATGTTCCAGGGCTTGGAGACAGAGATGCTCCTGCAAAAACCACAAGTGCACACTTGAAAACTGCAGTTCAATGTATCTCACACCCTGTTCTGGTGGGCATTTTCTGTACGTGGAGTGAGGTCTTGGAATATATTTGATGCAGACAGTTGGAACAGCCTTCTCTGGGGAGTAATTATGCATATATTGACTATGAATTCGTAAGAAGATGAAAGTAATGCCTAAAGGTCCTTACTTTTATATTTCAACTGCTTACACACTGCAAATTTTCACTCCCTGGTTATTGGGTATTGAAGACTCACCAAAAATATATTCTATTCCGAGTCACATTGTTTGTGCAGGTGAACTGTATAACTTTTTGTACACAACATGGGAACATTTTGTGTGAGACAGGAATTCATTAACTCTTAAGATCCTGTACCACCCATTACCACCCATTCTGCTCAGTCCTGTACATCCCATAGTTGCCCACCCCAAGTGGCTGTTACTTGACAAATTGTTTCTACTAATTGCATGATCCTTACAGGACTGGAGAATGAAACACGTGAATGACTTACAGGACCTTAAGAATGAATAGAAAACAGAAGAAAGAAAATCAAAATATGATATGTGGCACTGGCACTGTATATTTATCTTAGAAACATCTGACTATCCATCTCAAAGGGACACAACTTTGTTCTGGATTTAGCTTATCTTCAATGGAATCATCTCTGATTCAACAAATAAAAACTTTGTAGAAATAAATGTGAATGTTGAAAGAATAGTTTACAAGATGTTCTGTACACCAAATTTGCCAACAACAAAGCTATATTTGGTTAAAATTTAAAACCCTGTCAAGGGACACAGCATTAGCAAATACCTTGCTTACTTTCTGGTTACATGCTTCACAGACATACATTGAACAAGGGAATATGTACTCACACACACACACCACATATACACACACACAAACACACACATATACACAAACACACACACATGCATCATCACACACATCTCCAAATACATTTACACACACACACACACACACACACACACACACAAACACACACACACACACACACACACAGTGTAGATCACCATCGAGTGGAGTCAGAGTGGCTGGAACCACGAAGACCGCTGAGGACTGCGGTCACTTCTGACAGGAAGCTGATGAAGTAGTGACTGAACCGGAATGACTGCGCATCTCTGTAGGCCACCAGCCACCTGCAGCAGCCATTGGAAGCACAGTGGGGAATGGGAAAGCATGGTCAGCAGTCACACAATTCTTTCATATCAGCAGCCTGTGACAGGACTTTTCACTTTCTAGACAATGTCTCCTTATGGTCAGCATTTAAATGCCCCTTTTGGATGAAGAAAGTTTTTTTGCACTGTACTGTATTGCACTGTATTGCGCTGTATTGCACTGTATTGCACTGAAGACTTGACAGGAGCTCTAGAGGAAAAGTTAGAGAGAAAGCTCCAACTCCAGCAGTGAGGTTTCCTGTCTTTAATTCAGTGATCTGAAGGATGAATTTGGGTGCTTGCTGCATACTGGCTGCTGTTTATGCAATGACTAAGGAAGGCAGTCCATGGGGTACCCACCCCCCAGCCCCAGCCCAACATTAAAAAAAGTTGTGGTTAAGGTACCATAGCCCCCAAAAAGGGGGGTACATTAGTTGGCCTGAACTTTAAAAATGTTTTCTTTTCTTTTTTTAAGAGGCCAAAGTGAACTTATACCAAACATTTTTTCTCTGAAAATGTTTTTTTAATATAAATTTGAATAGTGGATTCTCTGAGTGCTCATATGGTAGGGAAGATGGGACAGCAGACAATTTGTTGTTTATCTCCTCCCCCTCATCTTTTCCCCCCAAGACAAATATAAGTTGAGAGTTGGCAGAGAAAAAAAGAAGAAAAAAAGTCAGTTGGGTTACTGTAGCCACAACATTTTTACCTGGCAAAATAGTTCCCAGTACAGAGCTGGCAAAATAGTTCCCAGTACAGAGCTGGCAAAATAGTTCCCAGTACAGAGCTGACAAAATAGTTCCCAGTACAGAGCTGAAAAAATAGTTCCCAGTACAGAGCTGAAAAAATAGTTCCCAGTACAGAGCTGAAAAAATAGTTCCCAGTACAGAGCTGAAAAAATAGTTCCCAGTACAGAGCTGACAAAATAGTTCCCAGTACAGAGCTGACAAAATAGTTCCCAGTACAGAGCTGAAAAAATAGTTCCCAGTACAGAGCTGAAAAAATAGTTCCCAGTACAGAGCTGAAACCTTGCAGGTTATAAACAGAAACAGTTTCTGAACCTTAGGGATTGATTTGGCAATTTCCAAGGGAATGCTTATCAATGATATCATCTGCAGGGTTTGAAGTAAAAAAAACTGTCAAAGATCCAGTGACCTAAGCACATGGATGTGTTCAGTCAACTAGTTCTCAGGTTACAGGAATATCTGATGCTAGTGTGTGAATACGCACACAGGTGAGCTTCCTCTCATGCTCTGGAGAGGTGAGGAGGAGCCCAAAACTAGAGGACAAGAAGGAGGAGCCCAAAACTATAGGACAAGAAGGAGGAGCCCAAAACTATAGGACAAGAAGAGTCAGAGGAGGCAGATTGGCAGACTGCAGCATCGTCTCAGCTCTCAGAGTTTGTCTGTGAATGTTGTGGCAGAGACTGCCAGGCTGGAGTGAGGCTCCTTAGCCACTCCAGACACTGTCTGGCCTACCAAGGCACTACTATTATCCTTCAAGACTGATGTTTACCTACTACCATGCTTCCTCTAGCTTGGCATGCACTTCTAGCACAACAGCCTGCATGTGCCGGGGCGGAGGGTGTGGTCGCCACTTACTTCCAGGCATGCATGTGCCGGGGCGGAGGGTGTGGTTGCCACTTACTTCCAGGCACTGTCCAGGATCATCCATTGAGTCACACAGGTGGAGTGCAGCAGGCAGACAGCTGCTGCCATGGAGCTCAGAAGAGCTCTGGGGATCCAGCTCAAGTCCTGTGCGTACAACAACATGTGACACAAACAACAAGCATCATGCTGAAGATGACCTGGTTCTTTGTAAGGCAGCTACTGCTAAATGCCCCTTCATTAAGTGGAACCAGTAATCACAGAGCTTTCAGGGCCTGTGCCAGCAACTTCACCACGAGTTGCCCCAAGCAGCAATATGTGCCACCAAATCTTGTTGGTGCTGACAGGAACTTCTCCATTTCAGATGTTGCTTGACTGAGATGACGTTGATGATGATGATGATGATGATGATGATGATGATGATGATGATGATGTTGATGATGATGATGGTGATGATGATGACGACGACTGCAACAACGATGACGACGATGATGTCTTGATGATGACGACGATGATGATGGTGATGATGACAACAATGATGGTGATGATGATGATGATGGTGATGATGATGGTGATGATGATGATGATGATGATGATGATGATGATGATGATGATGATGATGATGATGATGATGACAACAATGATGGTGATGATGATGATGATGGTGATGATGGTGATGATGGTGATGATGATGATGATGGGGTGGTGATGGTGGTTGTGACAGTGATGGTGAATCACGACCAGTTACAAGTTGTATAGGATTTAGCCTCAGGAGCGGTTAGGAGCGGTACAGGATGTTAAGAGTTTAAGAATGACACGTTTTTAAATCAATGAACAAATACAACAAAATTAAGTAAAAACAAAGCAAGCAAACAAGCAAACACTCACCAAGAAGGACTTGTCATGGGTGACGGCATGCTGGTAATGCAGGAAACTAATCCAGGGGCCAAAGATGACGGTGCCCACGTTGAAGCAGTAGCCCAGGTACTCCAGCAGCCCCGGCACCCCCATGTACATGCTGTTGGCATTGGCAACATCAAAGGCCACAGAGATAATCTTCATGGACAGCACCATCTGTGCCCCTGTCAAGGGACAAAAGGCACAAGTGTAAAGGCAGTGAATCATGAGCTGTTCTGACCGTATGGTTGAAGCGGGCCCTCTGAGCAAATGCTAAATGGATAGTGTGGCATATGAAACATACACTCGAAACAGCTGGTTGTGTCAGTTTCAACCTGTCCATTCCAAACAGATCATGATCTATTTGAAATGGATGCCCAACATCCTCTAGCCAATCAGCGTTCTTCTCTGAGCCAACACCCACTTTGAAAACGGCAGTTAACAGCAGGAGGAATATCAAGCTTTCCGAAGTGGAAACAAAATTTCTTATTAAATTGTATCACAATCATGATGTGCTCACAGCTGCAATTAGCAGAGTCTTTTCAACGCTTGCCAACTTGAATCCACTCAAATGACCTTCACCCCTAAAACCAGTTTCAGGGGGATCCTGCGGCAGCCAGCCTGATGGATTCTGACAGTTGCAAGTGCAGAGGTCAAAAGGATCTGCCTGAGCATACCACTGAAACAGCCTGTATGTCAGCATCTTAACATATGGCCTGAGCGGCTCATGTTCTCCTCACCAGTAGGAACTCCTCACTGCAGGGTTTCAGGCTCTGCTTCAGTAGCTCAGGCAGGGATTGCACCAGGCAGCCAAAGAGGCCACTAGGGGGAGCCAGGGCTGGGTCAGATGGTTCAAATCCAACCATGTGTATAAACCACCCTGGAAGGTGGAGCCCAACCACATGCAAAACCTGGTCACCAGGCCCAGAGGAGAGTCCGTGGAATGTGGGGAGTCTACGAGGGTAGGCTGATGGGCTCCCTTCCTGTGACCCCCCCAGACCTGCACTTTGGCAAGGCAGACCACCACACAGGGTGCCTGGTCACTGTTGATGACCGACACAAATGAGGCTATGACTCGGGTGCGGCCCACCCTCCCGAGAGTGTCGGGAAGACAGGGCCGAAACACTTGAAGACAGGGGGCGCTTCCCCTGATGACCATCAGTCGTCATTTCTTATGAAGTTCTTGTCCTCAAACACATTTAAGTAGACTCGAAATCAAGGATAGCAGCTGTTCAAAGCATAGTATAACAGGCATGCTACATTGTCTTCATCCACGAGAGCTGATAGAGACATAACATCTGCCAAGAGTAAAGCTCAGTTTTGAAGTGGCATCAAAGGCTGGGTGGAATGATGTAGCCATTACACATGTGAACGTTTTAATGGTGTTTGTGCTTCAATGATAATTTTTACATGCAGTATATGGAGAAAAAAATGTTTGTCATTTTTATTCATTGTTACAATATGATTGAAATGCCACTGAATTGTATCAAGAATATGAACACCTTGTGAGCATTGCTCTCGTAGTCTACTGGTATCACTCATTTATGCTTCATCCTTGGTAATTTGCACAGTTATTACATTTGTGTGTTTACAATATCTTTGTACAAGTCACTTTTTCTGGGGTTCAGGATTCACATAAACCTGATAGGCCAAAGTCCATAACATTTTATGGCCATAACTCACCTCGGATTTCATGCCATGTTGTGGTATTCACAAGGTACAGCTCGCTGCAAAAACAGAGGTTCATTTTAACACTTGGCCTGTGGTAATCATTTTCTCCAGTACCACCTGAATATCATCATCTTCATAAGGTAAAACCAGCCACATTCCAACTTCCAAGGCAAAAGTGTTTTAGAACTTGACTCTAGGAATCAGTCTTTGTGTATGCAACCAACATCTGCACTCTACAGCTCTACAAAAAGTCATCGCTCACAGCTCAGTTGATTTATGAAAAAACCCACCAGATTCTGGACAAGCATCTTGCTACCACTCCAAATCTACTTGAAAAATCAGCAGCCTAGGCCCACAGCCCACAAGACAATTTCATGTGCCCCGTTCTAGATGTAACGTTCAAGAAGCAAACAGCAACGGCATCAACAAAGAGGATGCTTCGACCCTGTTTAAAAACAGAATGACACATCTAAAACTCATTGCATTGCATTGCATTGCATTACATTACACTAAACTACACTACACTACATTGCATTACTTTACATTGCATTGCATCACATCACATTGCATTATATTAATCACATCACATTGCATTGCATCACATTAGATTGTAACATGGCATTACATTACATCACATCGCATTGCATTACATCACATTGCATTGCATCACATTACATCACATCACATTACATTGCATTGCATCACATTACATCACATTGCATTACATTACATCACATCGCATTGCATTGCATTATTTCACATCACATTGCATTGCATTGCATCACATTACATCACACCACATCACATTGCATTGCATCACATTACATCACATTGCATTGCATTGCATCACATCACATTGCATTGCATTACATCACATCACATTGCATTGCATTGCATCACATTACATCACATCACACCACATTGCATTGCATCACATTACATCACATTGCATTACATTACATCACATCGCATTGCATTGCATTATTTCACATCACATTGCATTGCATTGCATCACATTACATCACACCACATCACATTGCATTGCATCACATTACATCACATTGCATTGCATTGCATCACATCACCTTGCATTACATCACATCACATTGCATTGCATTGCATCACATTACATCACATCACACCACATTGCCTTGCATCACATTACATCACATTGCATTACATTACATCACATCGCATTGCATTGCATTACATCACATCACATCACATTACATTGCATTGCATCACATCACATTACATTGCATTACATTACATCACATCACATTACATTGCATTACATTGCATCACATTACATTGCATTGCATTGCATCACATCACATCACATCACACTGCATTGCATTGCATTACATCACATCACATTACATTGCATTACATTGCATCACATCACATTACATTGCATTACATTACATCACATCACATCACATTACATTGCATTACATTGCATCACACTACATTGCATTGCATTGCATCACATTACATTACATCACATTGCATTGCATCACATCACATTGCATTGCATTGCATCACATCACATCACATCACATTGCATTGCATTGCATCACATCACTGAGCTTAGCCTTTCTCACCAGACAAGCAGGTAGAGGACGATGAAGACACTGGTGACAACGCCACACAGGGAGCGCCATCGTACGGAGGTGATGAGAATGATGAAGTAGGACAAGATAGTGCAGACTGCTGGGTAGACTAGTGTGTCCTTGAAGAAAAACCTCAGGGCCAGTGTGCCAAATGTGGCACTGCTTATGTGTAGAATCCATGCAGAGGATCTGTTCCAGTCGAGCCCTGAAAGAAAAGAAGTATTCATTAGGCCCCAAAACATTTTTTTGTGTTACAGTAACCTATTTATTTCTGCTGACTTAAACATTTTTTTTTATGCAGAAAAAAGTTATTTTAAAAATAGACAGCAAAATATAATAATAATAATAATAATAATAATAATAATAATAATAATAATAATAATAATAATAAAAACTGCTGGCGCTGAACCTCCAGGTTTTGGCATATATATATATTAATTTTTTTTTCTCAATCGGGTTCGGACCCGCAACTTCTCGAGAAAAGAGGGGGGAAAAACACACACACACAAAAACACAAAAAACCAGGTTGGGTTCGAACCCACAACCTCTCGAAAAAAGAGAGGAAAAAAAGTTTCAGCGCAGAATCGAATCTGGTCATGCATGACCAAGAGTCTAACGCTCTACCAGCTGAGCCATTAGAGAATTGATTTGACAGAGTGTTTGTAAAGCATTTATAACGTTCTTTTCCGTGGCCACACGAGCAGCTAAATCTCAACTGGCTGAATAAAAGCAAAGGAGTCTGTGCGGGGGTGAGTCTCAGATCTGCATTTGAAATTGAACATTACTGCTCATTGCTCGTGCAAGGCTGTATAAGTGTTGTTGTTTTTTAAAATCATTTATCTGTTACGCGTTTGATGGATTAACCTAAGCTCGCATTCCAAAATTGTAGAACCTACTGCTGAAGTGTTGTGTGTGGATCCAAAAAGCTTGCGCAACTGTCCTTTGCACTGACTGTCCTATGCATGGACTGTCCTTTGCACTGACCGTCCTTTGCATTAACTGTCCTTCACACTGACATGTCGCGCTCACCAGTGCTTCGGACACATGCCGGTCATTCTGTGCACTGGTCAGTGTGAAAGTGCATAGGACAGTCAGTGCATCGGACAGTCAGTGCATAGAACAGTCAGTGTGAAGGACAGTTAATGCAAAGGACAGTCCGTGCATAGGACAGTCAGTGCGAAGGACAGTTGCGGAAGCTTTTTGGCTCCACACACAACACTTCAAGTGTAGGTTATAAAATTTTGGAATACGAGCTTAGCTTACTCCATCAAACATGTAACAGATACATGATAAAACAAGAAGGGCAAAGCCCATACGACTCACATGCTTGACCTTGACCTTTATATGACCTTGACCTTCAGGTGACCTTCAAGGTCAAGGTCAAACAACTAAACCTACCAATGACATCATACACAAAGAAATGCTTTACACATTTTTCCTACAAAAAATACATGTGACCTTGACCCAAGGTCAAGGTCATCCAAGGTCATGCAACACAAAGCTGTTAATTCAAGACATAGGAAGCACAATAGTGCTTATTGGCACTTTCTACCATGAGATATAGTCACTTTTAGTGGTTCACTACCCCATTTTGGTCACATTTCATAAGGGTCAAAGTGACCTTGACCTTGATGATATGTGACCAAATGTGTCTCATGATGAAAGTATAACATGTGCCCCACATAATTATTAAGTTTGAAACAGTTATCTTCCATAGTTCAGGGTCAAGGTCACTTCAAAATATGTATACAATCCTACTTTGAAGAGCTCCTGTGACCTTGACCTTGAAGCAAGGTCAACCAAACTGGTATCAAAAGATAGGGCTTGCTTTGACCTATATACCACTTGTAGCTAAGGTCGCCATTCTCAATAACGTGGGAGAAAATTGGGAAAATGTGAAAAATGACTGTTTTTGAGACCACATTTATGGCTCCTGTGACCTTGACCTTGAAGCAAGGTCAAGTCACTATGTATGTTTTTTGAGGCCTTGTAGTCATACACCATCATGCCACATTTGGTGTTGATAGACTTAATAGTCTCCGAGAAAAATCCAACGTTTAAGTTTTTTACGCCCGGACGGACGCCCGGACGGACGGACGGACGGACGAAACGGCTCAGTACATAGACTCACTTTTGCTTCGCATGTGAGTCAAAAACCAACAACACTTACCCAGCCTTGCACGAGCAATGAGGATGGTTGATCTTCTGCTTAGCAGCGTCAAGATGGAAAGAAAGTCGATACATAATGTGCTGCTTAATTTTTTCTGCATTGATCTGAAGCACCGAGCTGTCACCTCCACCGTTTAATCCGCTTGCTAATACTAATAGATCTTAATTTCGTCTAAATAACATGAGTAGTATTTATTCATACCCCTGTCTATCACAGTCTGAGAAATCTTCTCATTGTCTGGCAAAAATGAGACACAAATGCTGTCCAGAATACAATGCAACGAGTTAGTCTGCGTTCATTCGGAAACCATTTTGGCGCCTGCAACTGTTACCACGCGAGATACAGCGAGAAAGGGACGTGGCTGTGGAGTGGGTCGCCATTCCATCAATTGACTACTTGCATCGTAAAAAATCCTTCTTTATCCTTTCACCAATGTTCTCGAAATTCATCCTCCTCAAAAATCTACTCGCAAATGACATCACATTGTTGATGACGTCACACATTTCGCAATTTCGCCATTCCATGAATTGAGTATTTGGGGAGGCGATGTCGAGTGTACGACCTTAAAAAACCACTTTCTCTTCAAGCCTCGATTCTGAAAATTTGAAACATTCAATCGGACCTAACTTCCAGTTAGTGTGCAAAATGTCAAGGAAATCCGTCCAGTAGTTTTTGAGAAATCAGCCGTTGAGTCGGGACAGACAGACAGACAGACAGACACACACACAGACAGATAAAGTCTGTAGGACCTCCAGTAAACCTGGAGGGATAATAATAATAATAATAATAATAATAATAATAATAATAATAATAATAATAATAATAATAATAAAAAATAGCATTTATAAAGCACATTTCTTGCAAGAACTCAATGCGCGGGCATAGCCACATTTACACGCAGTTACTCGTCAGTCATACTACATAGCACAACACTTGTATGACTATCATACCAGGACTTGAAAAAAAACTAGGAGGTTACAGAAAAGCAAGACAAAACATATTTAACTGAGATTTAAAAATGGACATAGTTGGTGCATCATGTAAGCCAGCCGGCAGGGAATTCCAGACACTAGGGGCAATGAAACTGAAACTACGCTCTCCGAAAGACTTGGTACTATGCTTTGGAATTTTCAGAAGCTTTTCACTTGATGAGCGGAGAGAACGGGAAAGGTGATAGGTACAAAGGTATGATGAAAGATATGCCGGAAGGGTTGAATCAAAATGACGGTACGCCAAAACAGCAATTTTGTACTGGCAGCGGGAATTAACGGGAAGCCAGTGTAGATGTTTCAGGAGGGGTGTCACATGATCGCGCTTGTGTGACAAGTGGAGAGTTAATTATTTTGTTGAATTAAAATGGTTGTTGTTGAAATAATTTGTACATTGGTTTTTATGCTTGGAGTGGCCTGGTTTAGTTTGACAGACCACGTGCTGTTTGTCTGCATTGGTACGTCAAGTGACGTCAGGCTGATTTAGCCAACGTAATTTAAGTTGTATTTGCATTGGAGATCAGTGTCTATTTGTGCTGTGGTGAAATGCACCTCGTGAGATGAAGAGCTGCATCGTGCCTTCATCGGTAAAGCTGTATTGTACAGCTGCCAGGTTGGAGATATAGCCTGAATTAAAGACACTCCCATCTTTATGCATCACTGTGGCGGACGCGTCGCAACGCTGAAGAGTGGTACCAGTGCAGGACCTGTCGCCAGGGTCTTAAGTGACCTCCTCGTCGAACCGTCACCGCGGAAAGCGCCGGCAGAGATGCGGACGACAGCAAACCCACTGAAGTCGGTAAAAGTGCTGGACCTATCGGGATGATAGTGAACCCACTGAAAAACGACATGGACTAAGGTCGGAAGTAATATGTTGTTTACACAATGACTGAAAAATGAAACTGGGAGACTGGAGTGGAGACTGATGAGCAGTCACAGGATGGATTGATGACCGCTCATTTATTTATTAGAGACTCGAAGTCTGGAAATTAGTAGACTGTGACAGACTTCATTTATACTATTGCCTGATTGGATTTTTGTGTGTGTGTGCAATTATTAAATTTAAAGGGACAAGGGCAAAGAAAATCAAATTGGTGTGTCATCTTTGTGCCTGTCTGATTGCAGCTGAATGATGTGAGTGTGTAAAATAGAATTTATAGTAAACAGAGAAAGAACACGCTCCATTCTAAAAAGGAGTAAATACATTTACATCTGTTCTCAGTTTAGTTGGTACACACATAAACAAAAACCCCAGGCCGTGACAGCTTGCCCTTCATAAGAACCAGACGTGCCGCACTGTTTTGAACTCGTTGCAGACGGTTTAGTTGTTCTGCCGGAAGACCCGCCAGGACTGAATTGCAGTAATCCAGTCGTGACGTGATCCTGGCAGTTACTAGCCAAGCACAGGTAGTGTCCGAAAGGTATTGACGGATTGATTGATGCAATACAGCGCAGTTCAAGAAAACAATTTTTAAACATGCACGGCATGAACTGCTAATCTGATCGTGCATGGACAAGGTCTGGTGAATGTGAACACCAAGATACCTAAATGAGCTCATGAATGGAATAGAGCTACCCCCAATGACTGTGGACTCACTCCCCACAAGCCCAAGGCGTGATGGTGCACCGACAGGTAAAACTTCAGTTTTATCTGTGTTGAGCATCAGTTTGTTGCTGTTCATCCATGAAAGTACATCGTCAACACATGTCTCAATATCTGACTGCACAGAAGAAAAATCACCAATTTGAAAATATGAACTCCATGCTGTCCCATCTTCCTTGTCCTACAAGCATTCACGGAATCCACTAATTACATTTTTAAAACCATTCTCACAAAGTTGGTTTATGTTCAATCTGGCCTCTTCTATTAAAAACAAAAGTTCTGGCCGACCTACTGACCCTATTTTTGGGGGCCATGTCACAGTGACCTTTTCTTTGATTTCTTTTTGGCCTTACTGACAGTGGTGGTTGTCCAATGGTCCAAGAATGGCTTAAACTGTGCATCTGTCTGTGGTGTTAGATGTGACACCACATGACTGCATGGCAGTCTACACTGACAGAGGCAGGAACTAATGGGGCACTGGGTTTCTGATTTATGTCATCGGGACTGATGTAGTTTGATGATGTCATATATTTGTAAACCTGACTTCTTTGCTCTTTCATGAGGGAGACAGTATTACTACCAGCATGTGGCAAATATATCAGGTGCTGCAAGCACAGCAGCCTCAACTGCAATCAATTATAAAAACTACAAAAATACACAGACCTCTACAACTGAAGACCCACCACCATGCCATTATACTTCACTCTCATAAGACTCCTATGATTAATCATATATATATATATACTGAAGTCCAAAAGAAACGCAAGTTGAAATTTCAAGAAATTTAATCTCATTCTTGTACATTTCATTTTGACGAGATCAAATCGAACGAATTTCACGACAATTGGTACAAAGCATCTTGGGGCAATGTTCTTTGATTGTCACAAACAAAAAAACGTTACCGAACGAAAGTTCTCACCGCCAGGCTCAGTAACGCGTGTGTCCTCCATTGGCGTTGACAAGGGCCTGACATCTGGCTCTCATGAAGCGCACTAGGCGGTTGACAGTGGCTATGTTGATGGTGGTCCAGATTTGCCTGATGGCCTGCTCCAACTGGGGTGCGGTTGTTGGCCTCAGCTGGAAGGCATTCAGCTCCCTTTGCACAATGTCCCACAAGTGTTCAATGGGATTCATATCCGGGCTCAGGGAGGGCCAGGGCATCACCCTGATGTTGTTCTGCTGCAGGAAGGCCGTGGTGGCCCTCGCGGTGTGGGGGCGAGCGTTGTCCTGCTGCAAGGAAAGGTTGCCGTGTAGCTGGAAGTACGGCACGACTGTGGGCCCCAGGACCTGGTTGATGTACCGCTGTGCATTCACGCCGTTTCCGCGCCCAGGGCCGATGCCTTGGAAGACCACGGGGCCCACAAGACGGTTGAGGCCTATCCCACCCCAGATCATGACGCTGGGGCCCCCCAGGCGTTGTGTTGCAGGATGTTGTTGGCGGCGTACCTCTGGTTGCGTCTTCGCCACACCCTGATGCGGCCGTCCGCGTGGCTGATGCAGTAGCGGCTTTCGTCTGTAAAAAGGATGTCTCGCCACTGCCACTGGTTCCAGTTGAGGTGTTGATGTCCCCACTGCAGTCGCTGCTGCCTGTGCTAGTGTGCTGTGCAGTAAGCAATGTGCGGCGAGCAGGGCGCCTGCAGTACAGGTGGCTGGCTGCCAGCCGGCGTCGTGTCGTGAGACCCGAGATGCGAGCACCATGGGTTCCAACGGTGTTCCTGGAGGTTTCTGTAGCCGGGAGGAACGGTTGGCGCAGGTGCTGACGGTAGATGACCCGGTCCTGGCGAGCAGTAGTCACACGAGGCCGTCCGCTTCTAGCGCCATCCCGGGTGCTGCCGCTGGCTTGGAATCGGGTCCACAGACGACAGATGGTCGAGGTTGCCACGCCCATGACATTTGCAACGGCAGCTGGGCGATTTCCAGCTTGCAATCGCCCGATTGCTCTCTCCCGGTCACTGGCACTCAGTCTTGGCATGCTTCTACTGTACAAATGGCTGATTTCAGACAGTGGACGGAGACAGGTTTTTGTTCCTTGTGTGAGCTGAGTACTGTTAACGAAAAAAAATCCGGTCTAGCAGCTTTTGTGTGGTCTGCACGAGCTAAAAACAGTCTCCATCTTCAGCACGCTGCAGGGAGCGCACTTTGGGCGCTGCACACGTGATTTTCACAGGCTACGTGCAGGACACTATGCTAACTCATGCTCCTGCAGAATTTTCCTCTGAAACCCACCTTTAGTGCATGAATTTTAACAAAACCTTAAATAACTTAACTTGCGTTTCTTTTGGACTTCAGTATATATATATATATATATGGGGGGGTTGTGGTCTGGGCCCTACGTCCCGCACAGCAAATGGATGGTGACGCGCAACACATAGCCTCTCCCATCCCGGGGTAGTGATTGCTGCTGCAATGCAGCTCGCTGCACATGCACGCATATGGCCTCTCCTACCCAAATGCTCCTTCAGGAACACCTTCACGTGGTCCCCCTGTTACTCACAAAGCTTCCTGCAGGTGCGACCGAGCACTCGGCGGTATAACCGGGAACTGGGCAGACTGGGCTCATAAGCCTTGGTTGGCAACCAGTCTAGGAGAAGGACAACTCCGACTTCAAACCCGGGCAGATGGAGCTCGTTAGCCTCGTCAGGCAGTTCGTCTAGGAGAGGGAAACTCTGATGTAAAACCCACCTCTGCGGGCTCGGGGTAAGAATTGACCCACCGCGTCTCCCTGCGCGATTCGTAAGAGGCGAATAAAACTAGGGCTCCGCTGCCTTGTGGATACCTTCGGGAGGAGGAAAGGCTAAGGAGTAAACCCTACACAAATCCGGAGTGAAGCCCCTAAGGCGGTTGGTCGTCAGTCTTGACCTCCTTCCGGCAGCTTCTGCAGCCAGACTGGTGCCAAACGTATCGCTCCGCGTTCCTTTGGACCACACCAGCGAGGCCGAGTGGGGGATTCTGTCGACTGGGCAACCCAGGATCTCCATACACGCTGCCCAGGCTCGCGCCCTGGAGAGGTCACTTCAGTGCCGCTGTTTTACAGTGACAGAAACAACACGGGAGACAGCAGTTATAGAAGCGAAGCGTGGACCCTGTATTCCCGCCAAGAACGCCAGCTCAACACCTTTCACATGCGTTGCCTCAGAAGGATCCTGGGCATCAGCTGGCATGACCGCATCCCCAACAAGGACGTACTGGCGCAAGCAGGTATTCCCAGCATGTTCGCCATGCTCAGCCAGAGACGACTTAGATGGCTGGGTCACGTCAGCAGGATGGATGACGGCCGAATACCCAAAGATGTGCTGTACTGCGAGCTCGCCACGGGATCCAGACCTGCAGGAAGACCTCTCCTCCGCTACAAGGACGTTTGTAAACGTGATATGACGGCGGGAGGCATCAACCCAGCAGACTGGGAAACGGTGGCCGCTGACCGCAACAGCTGGAGACACGCCGTCAAGACTGGCATCCAGGCCAGCGAGAGGAGGAGACAGGAGCAGTGGGAGGAGAGGAGAGAACGCAGACGACAGAGGATAGCGTCGGCATCCACAGAGCCACGCCAAGACTTCACTTGCGACAAGTGCAACAGAGCATGCGGCTCAAGGATCGGGCTCTACAGCCACAGAGTACGCTGCCTCTCAACCCCGGACTGACCAAACCTGGCGCACACCCCCATAGTCTCACGAGACTGACGGATGCCAACAATATATATATATACAACTGCACTCACACAATTAAGCTAGGAAAACTTAACTGGCTAAGTTGCCATCTTTTTGTCATTTATTTTTTGCCAAGCGACTTTAATAAGATACAAATATATATATGAATATACCATATTACTTCACATCATTATTTTTAAGCAGGAAATTTATTCTCTAGATCTGAATGGCAAAATGTTGTCATCATTACCTCCACCGAAGAGGTTATGTTTTTCCATCAGTTAGTTTGTTCTTTAGTTACTTATTCAGCAAAATAACTAGAAAAGTTTGATACGGAATCTGATTAAATTTGATGGAAGGTAAGGGTTTCACCCAAGGAACAATCCATAAAATTTGAAGGTTATCTGTTGTCTAGTTTTGGAATTGGATTCATAAAGAGAGATTTTATCATGCATCACAAAGTAGATGAAGTCAAATTATTCATTCCACTGGTGAATGAGTTTGACACTCACAGATTGCTAGCACGTGCGAAAATGATCTCTAGAATCTTTGTTGCATTAGGTCTGGAAAGCAGAACATGCTGCCTGAAAAATACAGTCCATGGAAGAACAAGAAGGGCAAAGCCCATACTACTCACATGCTTGACCTTGACCTTTATATGACCTTGACCTTCAGGTGACCTTCAAGGTCAAGGTCAAACAACTAAACCTACCAATGACATCATACACTAAGAAATGCTTTACACATTTTTCCTACAAAAATACATGTGACCTTGAACCAAGGTCAAGGTTATCCAAGGTCATGCAACACAAAGCTGTTAATTCAAGACATAGGAAGCACAATGGTGCTTATTGGCACTTTCTACCATGAGATATAGTCACTTTTAGTGGTTCACTACCCCATTTTGGTCACATTTCATAAGGGTCAAAGTGACCTTGACCTTGATGATATGTGACCAAATGTGTCTCATGATGAAAGTATAACATGTGCCCCACATAATTATTAAGTTTGAAACAGTTATCTTCCATAGTTCAGGGTCAAGGTCACTTCAAAATATGTATACAATCCTACTTTGAAGAGCTCCTGTGACCTTGACCTTGAAGCAAGGTCAACCAAACTGGTATCAAAAGATAGGGCTTGCTTTGACCTATATACCACTTGTTGTAGCTAAGGTCGCCATTCTCAATAACGTGGGAGAAAATTGGGAATATGTGAAAAATGACTGTTTTTGAGACCACATTTATGGCTCCTGTGACCTTGACCTTGAAGCAAGGTCAAGTCACTATGTATGTTTTTTGAGGCCTTGTCATCATACACCATCATGCCACATTTGGTGTTGATAGACTTAATAGTCTCCGAGAAAAATCCAACGTTTAAGTTTTTTACGCCCGGACGGACAGACGGACGGACGACACGGCTGAGTACATAGACTCACTTTTTCTTCGCATGTGAGTCAAAAATTGTGGCGTCCTTGGTAGGTTTGCCTTCTGAGAGTGCTCTCTAGTTGTCAATGCATTTATCTTCAAGCAACTAATGGGTGCAGCCCATCTCACAGCAACTACTGGTACATTACACACTTCAACATAGGCTCATTAGAAAATTTTCACATTCAAGACAAGGCATTTGAAAAGTCAACTCACCCAAATTTGAGATGATGCAGAGGACACGGAAGATGACGCAGAGGAGACAAAGGTATAAAAGGCTCTGTGAGGTCTGTGAGAGTGTGGGCACCATACAGCGGGTTGCCAGGGTTAACAGGGACATCTGCTCTGATTCCTCCTCATACAGATCCAGCATCTCCGCGAAGTCTGGATCCGTGGAGTAGTCGCCCACATCAACGTAGACCTCCCCCATCTCATCCTCCATCCAGTCCTCATAGTAAACATCCTCATCAAATGCCATGCTTACTCTTCTCTCCCTTCACCCTCTTGCTCTCACTCTCTGCCTCTCCTCTCCAACTCCACAGCAATCTGGTGGAATCAAGACATGAAAGGAACAAATACTTGGTTATCAAATCAGCAAATCCTTCTAATGGACAATTCCAGTGCCAAAGTTCATAAGTCAACACAGTGTAAATAAAGTCTTCCACTTTTCTCCCATATGTTCATAAAGTATTTCTTAAGAAAACCAGCCCATGCTTTTGGTGCAGGTGGTAAGTTTCCTCAATGCATTTTCAAACTCACCAATGATTCAAACAAGTTTTTGTCATACAGCACTATTTCAAAGAGCCAGTGGGATTTCAATTTACCTTTTACCTTCAAGGCCTCTTTCTATACTTAAACAGCAAGAGAATTACATAAGGCGTGTTCACGAGGTGCAGCAATGTGCAGTGCTGCTCAGCGCTGCACAGCGCTTGCGCCGTGAAACGGCTTGTTCAGGACGCGTAGCGCTGCAAAGCGCTGCAGGTGATTCGGCACTTTGCAGCGCTGCATGTCCTGAACAAGCTGTTTCACGGCGCAAGCGCTGTGCAGCGCTGAGCAGCGTTGCACATTGCTGCGCCTCGTGAACAAGGCTCCTGACTCTTCTCAACTACTGCTGCTTTGCTGAAACTTCTCCCATTCTACCAAATATTTCTAATGTGCAACTTCCTTTGTGTGCTCACATTGTGACGGGTGTCATGAACTGCAATGTGAGGATTGCACATGTAATAGCACTGCATATAAAAGGTAATTCTTAAAGAGTGGTCTTGTTGATAATTTGTATGGGGCAAGTTTGAGGCTGTGATAATCTTTTGGTCAAAGCAGGCCAGCAAAATTAAGTTCCTGCTCCTCTCATCATCAAAGCTGTCTTGCAACAGCATAGAGGGGCATTGGAAGCTGATGGTATTCACATGCACCACTAGTACCACATTTTTGTTACCAGCTCAATGGGTTGCACAGGTTTAGCAGGAAAACAGACTGCATTGCAGTATGCCGGCATAACCCACCTTTGCTCCTCTGGACAAGAAACTGTTGTTAAGGTGCACACAGAACTAGGAAATAAGCAGCAGTCATACAGTGCACAACTGATCCACTGTTATACTCCATGCTGGCTGACATCGTGGAGGAAAAATGACGAAGTCAAAAACCTAAGGCACGACTGCATTGATCACAGTGTGCTGTCTGCTAAACGTCTGTTCAGGTTGATGAATGCATGCGCGGCCCAGTTACATCCGCTGCTATTTACGGGCAGACTACTCTCATTGAAATAAAACTGACGGGTGTGACTGACAGCACTGGAGAAGTTAGACGTGTGACTGACAGCACTGGAGAAGTTAGACATCAACCCGGTATGAAAGAGAACTATATTCATATAAATGCACCCTGGCCTTGCCTGTCGGGGATTTGTTTTCTTTTAACGAAGCACAAGCAGCACGACCAGTGCCGGCAATTTCCACACACTGTGGGCGGCGTAGTGACGTTATATGTGCTTTGCATGCCTTTATATCGCTATCCTATACTGGCCCATAGTATGGTAAACTTACATTTGACAACCTTTCATATCTAATGATCGCAGCTACCGAAGGCGTGCGGAAATCTAACACAGGACATGCACAGGCTTTAAAAAAATACAAACCTTATACATAAAAAGGTTTGTGTGCTTACCACACCTGTCGATGGTAGTCACATCATCGCCGCTTGTTCCAGGATTTCGATATTCAGCAATCCAGGCAGATCTTAACCACCAACGTGGGATCAAAGACCATACACAGTAATGTATGGTCTTTGGTGGGATCTTCGGATGCACGAAGGGCGATAACTCTGATTTACCGATGCCGAGCAATTGCGATGATACTCTCCAAGCAGTCATGATGTAAAAAAAGATAAACAAAGATAGGATTTTGTGGGCGAGTGCAAGGGTGCTCACTATGTGGGTGCCTGCCTGCCTGCCTGTAAAAAGAGTGAAAGAACATTTAAATGCTTGGAGTGATGATTGATGAACAGTTGGACTGGAACTCACACAAAATCTGATCTGCCAAAATATATCAAGTAACCTAGCTATTTCCACTATCAGAGCTGAAGCACATTGTAGACACTGAAACTAACAAAATATTTTCTAGTGCCCACATCCTATCACACATCATGCACCAACATGTTGTGTGGGATAATTGTAGTGAAGCAAATTTGAAGAAGGTGAATTTGCATGTTGTATAGCAGAGCCTCTAATTAAGCTTACTATCACACATAAACCTCTGACTCTCAGCACTGAAAAGAAGATGGAAATGCTCAAAATTTGACCCTTTCAAGAGCATCTACAATTCAATAAGTGTACATTATCTAACCGACCTGCTTGAGCTGAGCAGTTGTCATTAAGAGAGAGTGAAAAAATTATCATATATCAGCCTTGCATCGATTTGTTTTAATTGAACTTATCTTACTCTGAGGCAGCTTTATGAAATTTCAAGTCTTTGCCTATGTTCAAAGACAAAATTCGCAAAATCATCATGCTTCATCCAACATCATAGCTTCCCACACCTTCATCTGATGTCTAGACATGCGATCACTAAAAGTGCGTCCTTTGTATATCCTTTCCCCATGCTTACTTGAGCCCGGCAACCAAGGGTTCCGGGTGATTAGGGGCGGGGGATGGGTGGGGAGCGAGGGCACTTCCAGAGGATTCAGCCGCACATGTTCTCTACTTTTTTCAATATCTGGATGTCTATTATGTTTTGTTTCTGTGCATATGTCATTGCAATCTTGTTATCATTAGATCCATACTTAAATATTATTTGTTTCTCTGGTACACTATCTCTACGGATTTTAGCATGTTTAGAGATAGCATAATTCTTGCTAGAATTATATATTCTCTCTCTCTCTCTCTCTCTCTCTCTCTCTCTCTCTCTCTCTCTCTCTCTCTCTCTCTCTCTCTCTCTCTCCTCACTCACTCACTCACTCACTCACTCACTCACTCACTCACTCACTCACTCACTCACTCACTCACTCTCTCTCTCTCTCTCTCTCTCTCTCTCTCACTCACTCACTCACTCACTCACTCACTCACTCACTCACTCACTCACTCACTCACTCACTCACTCACTCACTCACTCACTCACTCACTCACTCTCTCTCTCTCTCTCTCTCTCTCTCTCTCTCTCTCTCTCTCTCTCTCTCACTCACTCACTCACTCACTCACTCACTCACTCACTCACTCACTCACTCACTCACTCACTCACTCACTCACTCACCCACCCACCCACCCACCCACCCTCTCTCTCTCTCTCTCTCTCTCTCTCTCTCTCTCTCCCTCTCTCTCCCTCCTCTCCCCTCCACCCCTCTCTCTCTCTCGCCTACCCCCCCCCCCCCAGCCCCCCTCCCAGCCCCCCCCCCCCCCCCCCCCCCCAGCCCCTCCCTCTCTCTCTCTCTCGAATAGTTTGCCTCAATGTTAAAAAAGGCACTATACTGCCTAAGTCACTACCTTTGTAAAATAAAGTTCGTTCGATCGTTCGTTCCTTCTCTGTCTGTCTGCCTGCTTGCCTGCCTTCCTGCCTGCCTGCTGCCTGCCTTCCTGCCTGCCTGCTGCCTGCCTTCCTGCCTGCCCCCCCCCCCTCTCTCTCTCTCTCTCTCTCTCCCTCCCTCCCTCCCTCCCTCCCTCCCTCCCTCCCTCCCTCCCTCCCTCCCTCCCTCCCTCCCTCCCCCCCTCTCTCTCTCTCTCTCTCTCTCTCTCTCTCTCTCTCTCTCTCTCTCTCTCTCTCAGAAATGACAAGGCTTTTTTGAAGCAATAAAAGCAGAAGCTAAGAAACTGTTTCTATCACACATGGCACCACAAACGTACTACCAGTGTCAGAAACCAATGGTCTTAATCATTTAAAGATAATTTTGGAATAGAAGATTATCTATTTCACCTTACCATTAAGAAATTCTGGGGCACTTTTGCGCGATTCCGTTTTGGAATCAATAATCTGCAGACGAACAAGAAGTTCATGAATCGACAACACTTGGATACCAAGTGCGCATTTTGTAGAATCACAGAAAATGAAGAGCATTTCCTCTTGTATTGTCTTCTCTACAAAGAGTTTCGGGGCAAGTATACAAGTCCGCCAATGATATGCATTGCACATAAACGTTGCATACAATTGATTGAGGGAACAGATCCCACAAAAACATGTAAGATCGACGTAGGGATGCTCATCCACTACGCACTAATTCTCAGAGAGATCTCCACTAGAACTTCTCTGGGTTAAGTATATGACTATAAGCTTTCGTTCACTGTCAGAAAAATCATGCATCATAATAATAATAATAATAATAATAATAATAATAATAATAATAATAATAATAATAATAATAATAATAATAATTATTAAAAAAAACTGAAACTAACCATATGTCAGAGTGGGATAGAATGCTCAAAGTCTGTTAGAAACTTAGGTGTCATGTTCGATGATGATCTTTCTATGAGAGTTCATGTGAACAAAGTTTGCCAGTTAGCTTACTACGAGTTAAGGAAAATTGGCACTATTCGTCACTATCTTTCACAACAGGCCACTCAAACCCTTGCTTCCCTTGTTCTGTCCCGTCTTGATTATGGAAATTCTCTTCTTGCTGGCATTCCTGACACTCTGCTAAACAAACTGCAAAAAGTCCAAAACACTGCTGCTAGATTAATCTTTAGATGTCCCAAGAGAACTCCCACATCCAAACTCCTTCGTGCACTGCATTGGCTCCCCGTCGCTCAGAGGATAGAGTATAAGCTAGCCACTATGTGTTTCAACTTCTTCAATCAAACTGCACCACACGCACTCAAAGAAATTCTCACTGTCTACACCCCCGCTAGAAATAACCGTTCAGCTGCAGACACCAAAAAGTTAAATGTCCCCCGTCGCAAAAAGAAAACCCAAGGACAGCGAACTTTTCCTTACATCGGCTCTGTAACGTGGAATAGCCTACCTTTCCCTGTCCGTCACTCTGATTCCATGTCCCAGTTCAAAACCTCCCTTAAGACACACCTGTTCCGGTCAGTCTTTCCTGACGAGCAGTGAGGTGCTTCACAAGGCGTCTCTTTTATGTTTCGTGTTTTGTTTATTGCCTGCTATGTTAATTAATTGTATTGTATTTAACTCTTTTTTGTTTCAACTGTACAGTGTGCGAGTGTTGGAATGCTTTGTATGAGTGTGGACTTTTCATTGTAAACGCCATGAGCTTGCCTATTAGGGAAGGTATGTGCGTATAAGTAATCTGTATTATTATTATTATTATTATTATTATTATTATTATTATTATTATTATTATTATTATTATTATTAAATCATGCATAACATGGTTTGATATGTTCTCCTTCTTTTGCAACATGTAACGGGCGGCCGGCCGTAATAGAGTGTTTAAGTTTAGGAAGTTCTCTCTCTCTCTCTGTCTCCCCCCCCCCCCCTCCCTCCCTCTCTCTTTGTCTCCCTCTCTCTCTCTCTGTATGTCTGTGTGTGTGTGTGTGTGTGTGTGTGTGTATCTCTCTCTCTCTCTCTTTGTCTCCCCCTCTCTCTCTGTCTGTCTGTCTGTCTCTGTGTGTGTGTGTGTGTGTGTGTGTGTGTATGTGTGTGTGTGTGTGTGTGTGTGTGTGTGTGTGTGTCTCTCTCTCTCTGTGCGTTTGTGTGTCTGTGTGTCTGTCTGTCTGTCTGTCTGTGTGTCTGTCTGTGTGTCTGTGTGTCTATGTGTCTGTCTGTGTGTCTATGTGTCTGTCTGTGTGTGTGTCTGTCTGTCTGTCTGTCTGTCAGTCTTTCGGTGTGTCTGTATATGTGTCTGTGTGTCTATGTGTATGTCTATGTGCTGTCTGTGTGTCTATGTGTCTATGTGTCTGTCTATGTGTCTGTCTGTCTGCCTGCCTGCCTGTCTGTTTGTGTGTCTGTCTGTCTATCCATCCACCCAGCCAGCCATTCATCCAGTCACCCAACCACTCACTCACCTATGCACCCATCCACCCATCCTCCATCAGGCCGTCCATCCATCCATCCATCCAATTCAATTCAATCCGACCCTACCCTACCCATCAGCCTGCCTGCCTGTCTGCCTGCCTGCCTGCCTGCCTGTCTGTCTGTCTGTCTGTCAATCGTCTAGTCATCCATCCACTATTCATCCATCCATCCATGCATTTACCCATGTATCTATCTAGTGATTTTATTAGCAATGACCTTGCGTAGCCTGCAGAGAATAGTAGACCGGAAAGCCTCATTCAATCGGTCAGTCAGTCAGTCAGTCAGTTTCCCAAGAGAGCCCAGCCCGGTAGGCCTACATTAGGGTTTAAATCATCTCAGTACCGCTTTTTGACTCACATGCGAAGCAAAAGTGAGTCTATGTACTCACCCTTTTCGTCCGTCCTGGCGTCTGTAAAAAACTTTAACGTTGGATTTTTCTCGGAGACTATTAACTCTATCAACACCCAATTTGGCATGATGATGTATGATGACAAGGCGTACAAAAACATACACAGTGACTTGACCTTGCTTCAAGGTCAAGGTCGCAGGGGCCATAAATGTTGTCTAAAAAACAGCCATTTTTCACATTTTCCCAATTTTCTCTGAAGTTTTTGAGATTGGATACCTGACCTATATATGGTATATAGGGCAAAGTAAT
>JAWQFJ010025435.1:60000-62500 GCA_034096865.1 Theodoxus fluviatilis | reverse complement strand
AGCCAGGCCATCGCTTACACAGGCTGTGCTGGTGAAGAACACAACGCACTTTCAGTCAAGCATGTGAACCGATCTATATCTCTATATTCAATGGGGCGTATACATTGTACTATGCACATTTAATGCATTTGTTGTCATGGGAAGAGGTGATAGGATGTCGTCTCGCCATAACGATCGCCGTGCGAGGCAAATTCATGACCGTGGGAGGTTTTATTCGGGGACGTGCAAAGCTTCACAACAACCAACGTCTGTTCTTGCATGCCTCGTTGCTAAATGGGCGCGTTTATTAGGCCAGTGACTCGCCTCGATTGCTAGTTGAGGGCGAGCGAGACCTCTCCTACAGCTAAAAAACGGCCAATCATCAACTGGCAAGGTGGAAGTCCGTGAGAACATGACTGCGTCCTGGCGCGAGAGTCGGTGAAGAAGTTGCCGATAGACGAAATAACTGTCGGTACAGATATCACAGCAGTTTTTCACTTGATAGAAATAACCATGGTGTGATATCAAATGGCGCGGGAAGTATTTCAAAGAAAGAAAAAAAGCAACCCAGGTTCAACTGAAAACAATTTTGCCGAAAATGTTGTGCCTTGATGCGTTTCGATCAATTCAAGGGACTTTATTCATAGAGCGTACGTGTACGGTGTTGCGTGTTTGCAAGCGATAAAAAATGTTCGGCAGTATATGTCCAGAAATAACCTATACACCTACTCCTCAAAATATACCAATGAACACTCGAACAGCAAATACTTCCGTGTACGTACACTTTTCCACTCTCGGACCCTGAGAAGCACATTACAGGCCTCGATCCCTGCTTCACGGCGAGTGCCTCCTTATGAGCGAGAAACGTAGGTAAACCCTGCGTTCCGTTGCACTCTGCTTCATCTCTGCTACGGTGTAGCAGGCTCGGGAGTTTCGATTGGTCGGTTTCATTAATTATTTTAAAAGCACGTTACCATTAAAAGTAGAGGGTTTTGGAGGCCCTCTTTGGATACATGGATCCCCTAAATAAGTTCACATTCATTTATATCCCTCTTGATCGAATAGACAACTTCATAAAAGCATTAGGAACGAAAATCCATTAATAACAAAAGGGAGATAACCATCACCAGTCATAGAGGAAGGTCAAGGGAATCCCAAAACGTGTGTCGTCTGCTAAATCGTTACTCTCATGGGTATAAATGCCGACGATCACCACAGATATCAAACCGACATACAATCCACTCTGCCACGGTGATGAGAGCACGAAAAAAATGTTTTCTTCGAAATTTGACAGCAATCGGCACGTTTGCCACTTCCATGGTATGTAAACTCCATGGTTCGAAGCATGTTTACAGTGCAAGTCCGTAGATTGACTTCCAATTAGTTCTGTTTAGTATGAGCCAATCAAATGCGGCTATGAGTTCTGTAGCTTCATTGTTGCTAGGCACAGCAGGTGGCGCACTCTAGTGTGAAGCAGTTAGAGCTCCTTCTGAGACGCTCGAGCTGCTGCGCGACCTTGACAGGAAGTTGACCTCTGCCACTGGATGAAACGTCACCAAAGATTGTGTATGAATGATTTTCGACCCTAATACTTTTATTTAGTCGTTTCTTCGATCAAGAATGATAAACGTGAGTGTAAAATAATATTGGGGATTCGTGTATTCAAAGAGGGCCCCCAAAACCCTATACTTTTAATGATAATGTGCTTTTAAAGTTATTAAATAAAACCAACCAATCAAAACTCTTGAGGCTGCTACATGATAGCAGAGATGAAGCAGAGTGCAACGGAACGCAGGGAAAGCCTAGCCCTCGAGATTCTCTCGAGATTCTACCCTAGCGATGTGTCCCGCTGTCGCCACCGCCGTGGTGATGGATGTTTTTTTGCAGGGAAGGCAAGGTCAAAGCCATTTGCAACCATACGCATTATCGTACGTGTCCTTGCTGTGGGAAGTTATCCCAGTAACACTGACACCGCTCGTCCGCAGTCGACAGGCAGATGACGCACGTTGTCCAGCAGATGTGCAAGTGATCGAGTGCGGTGCTGACATGGCATATGATTTTCAGCAGAGAAGGTGAACACAGGCTGGTTGCGGCAAGTGTCTGGTCACGTCAGCCCCGCAAACACCTACCACGTCTCTCTAAAGGCCGTGCTTAACGGGAGGCTTCGCGGCGCGGAAAGCCAACACACCACGACAATGCCGAGAATGACCTGGCTCATGAATAAGGCTGAAATGGTCGAAGTCGGTGAACCAGAGACACTATAATTATATACTATAGTATCTCTGGGTGAACCTTTCACCGCACCCGCCACTCGGTGAACCTTTGACCGCACCCGCCACTCCGCCTGACTGACTTCGCACGCCCGGGGAGTTATGCTAAGATCCGGCCGCGTTAATGTATCTGCGTTTTGTGACAAACGTCTTGCTCGGCGGTACCGTACTCCATGCACCTTAACGGTCCGCGTGATTCGGGTGTAATCTTAAGCTAAACGACGTTTCTTGGCAGTATTACCAAAGATTAT
>JAWQFJ010025435.1:42500-52500 GCA_034096865.1 Theodoxus fluviatilis | reverse complement strand
TTTTTGTGTCGCGGCTTCGATTCTCTTTGATTCTTGTACGTCTCTTCCCTTGGCCTGCCAGTCTTGCACTGCTCCTGGGACGCCAGCCCCGCCGCCATTCTCTACCCAGCCTTCCTTCCTTTTCCCAGTCCTAACTTCTGATGTTTGGCAGTCTCAACCTCTCCATTCGGTTCATAGTCATGTGACCGGGTGGAGTGAAGTCCGAAGCCTTTACATGGACTCTCTCTCTCTCTCTCTCTCTCTCTCTCTCTCTCTCTCTCTCTCTCTCTCTCTCTCTCTCTCTCTCTCTCTCTCTCTCCCTCCCCCCCCCCTCCTCCCTCCTCCCCCCCCCCCCCCCCCGACATTGGTTCCCCTCTCTCCTCTCTCTATCATGTATCCTGGGTCTCAGATGCCTATGTTATATATGTTGTAAGACGAGCCTACTATGTAGCTTATCAGTCCGTGAGTGTAGCGGAGCGGTCTTTCCGTATCGTTTGTTAATTGGACTTGACATGTGATTGCTAACAGTTCCCTCCTGTCCTTCTTGTGAGCTATGCCTAAATTGTTAAATATAAGAGACAATTTTGATGCTTTCTCTAAATGAAGACATCTGATTGCAATGGTGCAATATTCATTCGATTGACTTTGTTATGCCTATCGAGGCAACACTTGGTGTGAATAATTTCCAGAAAGTATAAGGCAGCAATGAGCCTTTTTCTATCATTAGGAAAACACATCCCAGAGACAGGCTGAAATCGCGACCGATAATCCAACGCCTGGCTCCCCTGAGGTCCGAGCATTTCTTTGATAAGGAGGGACTGTCAGCAGGTCGAGAGAGACCCCATCCGATCTGGGGGAGAGACCACTGCCACCACGGTCTTTGGTTTGGTCTAGGCCATTACCATCCGGCCTGGGACCAGCCCGCAGCTCCTGTACCCATGGGTAACAATAAAGTTGTGGAAAGCAGCAGCGATTTTGTCTCACGCCTGCGCCCTTCTACCATCAAGCCTTGCCACCACCCCATCACATTCAGTTTCGTGAACTCTTCATGTGGCAACGCCCGCCCATACTCCTCCAAGCCCTAGGGCGCATTTGTTAGGCAAGTAGCTCGCCTCGATTGCTAGTCGAGGGAAAAAAAAACGGCCAATCATCAACTGACAAGGCGGAAGTTCGTGAGAACATGGCTGCGTCCTGGCGCGAGAGTCGGTGAAAAAGTTGCCGATAGACGAAATAACTGACGATGCAGATATCACATCACTTTTCACATGATAGAACATACCATGGTGTGATATCGAATGGCACGGGAACTTTTTCAATGAAAGAAAATCAACCCAGGTTCCACGGTAGACAATTTTGCCGAAAATGTTGTGCCTCAATGCGTTTCGATCAATTCAAGGGACATAGTTCATAGAGCGTACGTGTACGGTGTTGTGTGTTTGCAAAGGATACTTTTTTTTGGCAGTGTATGTTCAGAAACTCACTCCTCAAAATATACCAATGAACACTCGAACAGCAAATACTTCCGTATACGTATACTTTTCCATTCTCGGACCCTGAGAAACACTTTAAAGGCACTGCCGTCTATTAGCGGCATCCCAATTGGCACGGTCTTCGCCATGTTAGTACATCCGAGCCTCCGCAGCAGAACGCAGCCCTCCCTCCTTCACGACGAGTGCCTCCTTATGAGCGAGAAACATAGGTAACGCCTAGCCCGCGAGATTCTCTCGAGATTCTACGCCTAACAAACGCGCCCCTACTTTATGATGTTTGGCAGTGTCCCCCTCCAATACCTAGCACACCAGCTCCTGGAGTCTCCCACCCCCCTTATTTTGCACTGCTCCATCCTCTCTGGGACCACCATTGGTCCAGTTTTCGACACTCAAGTCCCTGGTTCCTGGGATTTTTCCTTTGAGACCGTACTGCTTGCGGCTGTGCCCCACTTCCCCCACTTTCCACTTGGCTGACAGTTATGTCCTGTTTTGGGGGCTTGACTGAGGGGGACAGGATATTCTGTTACCAGGGAGCCCTGTGCCTCTCGGGGTTTTGGGCTGTCTCGCCATCCCCCCCCCCCCCCCTCCCCCCCACCCCCCCACCCCAGGATGGTGGCAGCGCACAGGACTGTTGTTAGTGCTCCTGTTGCTCGCTAGCATCCCCGCGGGTCGTGGGTCCGCCTGCCACCCCGTTGCTGCTACTACTGCTGTGGCTGCTGCTCCTCCTCCTCTCTCCTCCCAAAGTATTTTGCTGTGTATCCCGTTCGGTTGTGGTGTTTTTCACTGTTTCCTGTTCGTTATGCAGCGAGGTAAGACGAGCTCATGTGGATAGAATTATTTATATCTCATTCATTTCCCCGACAAGAAGGGTTTGTGCGACATCGTCAGCCGGAATTGAGCGACTGAACGCAGCGGGAGATTGTAGGCAGGCCTGCCTGACTCAAAGGGTTGTATTTCCAACTTCGTGCCGACTTATAAGGTTACATCTGCGTTGCAGTGAAAAATACCAGTTGCGTGACTGTGCACGATGGGGAATACAGTGCAGACATATGCACACGGGCACCAGCTCAGTGCAACTTCTTTGTGTTGTATAACACGCAGGTGGTTCGAGATTGTTTTACAACTGGACAATGCGCAAAATAATGCTGTATTTCATGTAGTAAGATAGGTGTGTGTGTGTGCGTGCGTATATGTGTATATACTTTGCGTGTGTGCTTGCTTTGTGTGCGTGTGCGTGCTTGCTTTTTGTGTAGATGTGCTCTGCATGCGTGCGCGCGCGCGCGCGTGTGTACCCTTTGTATGTGTGTGTACATGCATGCGTGCGTGGGTGCATGTGTGCACGCTTGCGTGTGTATGTGTGAAAGCTCAGTGTGTGTGTGTGCGTGCGTGCGTGTGTGCGTGTGTGTGTGTGTGTGTGTGTGTGTATGCGCGTGCGTAAACGATGAAAAAGGCAACTCTCCAGCATAAGTGAATATAAAACACGTTTCCTCGGCTCTTTCATTACACGTTGCAGTATGAAAGCCTATAAAAGTACGTACGGTGCAGCATTTTATTGATCGTGAATTCTGCGTGCACTCGATATTTTTTTCATCGTACGCCTCTTCACCGTCATGTCAGTGACGGGGAAAGTCTGAGCATGGAAACATCCAGAAATGGGAGTGTGGGGGCAACAGAACAAATCAAGGCTATTAGCATAGCAAGAACTATATAACTTGTTTTGATGCACCGGGACGCCCGTCGAATCCTGCAGCTTTGTTTACCCTCTTTAAAGAATCTAGGTCTGTAATGATGGAGGAGGAGGAGGAGGAGGAGGAGGTAGTAAAAGAGGAGGACGAGGAGCAGGAGGAGGTAAAAAACGACTGCTACACCACTTCTACAACAACAACTACTACAACAACAACTACAACAACAACTACTACTACCACCACCACCACCACCACCACCACCACCACCACCACCACCACCATGCTGCTATTATGCAGAATGCTGCTGGTGTTGGATGAAAGTCACCGACACAAAAGGTCTGAAATGACTGACAGCTAGCCCTGTTTTCACTGAAGATGCTAATGCTTTAAATAAACGTAAACACATGAATGAAGCAAACATATGCATAGTAATCCTAAAGAGAAGTGAACAGAGGATTGGCACGAATGATAATGGTGAAGGGAGCTTTACGGCCGATCAGTCTCTGTAGGCTATGCAAGGCCATTGACTACACAATCTCTAGAGTCGGTTAGAGTAGAAGTATGTTGTCTCCATTTCCCTGGTTATTTACCTTCTGCCAATTGCCCACGGAGACACGGTGGGTCTATTCTTACCCCCCTACCTACTCATACGAGGAATGGGCATGAAGAGAAACACCTATTACAGGTGGAGGTCTTGTTGTTTCAGATACAGGAGCTGAGTGCGACGTGAGAGACCAGACAAGTGAAAGAGCGGTCTGCCATGGTGTCAGTCTTCCTATGGGGCTTGCTGACGCTCCTGGGGGTGGGGATATGGGGAGTAGGGGTGGGGGCTGAGGTCAGGCACTACTACATCGCTGCTGAGGAGATGGTTTGGGACTACGCCCCCAGTGGTGTCGACCTCGTTCACGATCCACAGTAAGTGGTGCCCTGGTGTCGACGTCTTTCTTGTCTTTGGTGTTGTTGTTCTTGATGTTTGTGTGGCTGTTGTTGTTGTTACTGTTGTATTTGTTGTTGTTACTGTTGTATTTGTTGTTATTGGTGTTGTTACTGTTGTATTTGTTGTTATTGTTGTTGTTGCTGTTGGTGCGGCTGTTGTTGTTGTTGCTGCTGTCGTTATTGGTGTCTTCGTAGTTGTAGCTGTTGCTGTTGTTGTTGTTGTTGCTGGTGGTGGTAGTGATGGATTTTGCACCTTGATGTAATGCTGATACATGGTGCAAGTTTTTAAAAGTTTTTAGCTAAAATGAAATTTGTGCTGGTGGTGTTATTAGTTATTGTTGTTGTTGATTTTGTGGTGGGTGGTGACAGATGTAATGATTTTCTTCAACCGTACAGCACAACACTACGCAACCCAATACAACGCGATGCAGGGCTACACAACACAGTGCAATACAACACGACACAACACTACGTAACAGTGCAACGCAACGCAATGCAACATCACAACACAACGCAATACAAATCGACGCAACACGACACGACATAACACAACACATTACAACGCAACATAACGCAAGACAACTCAACACAACACAGTGCTAAACAAAACAATACAGTGCAACGCATACACATCACGATGTGATACAATGCCTTGCAATACAACGCATTGCAATGCAAAGAAACACAAGACCGCATAGTGCAGTACAAAACATTTGAGATCAACATAAGCAACACATGATGCAATGCATTCCAATCCAATAAGATACACTGCAGTACAACGAACAGTACAACGCCACACCACACACCACGTCACAGCCCAATGCAGTGCAATACGATGCAGTGACACCAACAGCACACGACAATGCAGCACGAGAAGACATACAACGCTGTACACTATTCCCGTAGGTTCCGACAGGACAGCCACCAGGCCACTTTCCTGGAGCGGGGACCGCAGCGCATCGGGCGCCGCTACAAGAAGGCGCTGTACAGGGGCTACACAGACAACACCTTCACCACCCGCTCTCCCAGGGAAGAGTGGCTGGGCTTCCTGGGGCCCATAGTGAGGGGAGAGGCGGGCGACATCCTCAAGATCCACTTCTACAACAAAGCATCCAGGAACTACACCGTCCACACCCACGGAGCTGTCTACAAAAAGGACAGCGAGGGTAAGAGGCTAGTGTTAGGGCGCGTTTCTTAGACCCAAAACCTCGAGATTCTCCCGCAATGGCTAGTCGAGGGCGAGCGAGACGCTCCTAGAGCTATAAAAAAAACGGCCAATCATCAACTTTCAAGGCGGAAGAACATGGCTCTGTCCTGGCGCCAGAGTCGGCGAAGAAGTTGCCGATAGACGAAATAACTGACTATACAGATATCACAGCAGTTTTTCACTTAATAGAACACACCATGATGTGATATCGAATGGCACGGGAACTTTTTCAACGAAAAAAGAGCAACCCGGGTTCCACTGGAGACAATTATTTTGTCGAAATATTATGCTCGATTTATTTAGAATAATTTAAGGGACATGATTCATAGATCGTACGTGTACGGTGTTGCGTGTTTGCCAGCGATACAAATTTTTCGGCAGTGTATGTCCTGAAATAACCTATACACCTACTCATCAAAATATACCAATGAACACTCGAACATCAAATATGTCCGTTTACGTACTCTTTTCCAATCTCGAACCCTGTGAAGCACATTACAGGCACTGCCGTCTATTAGCGGCATCCCAATTGGCACGGTCTCCGCCATTTTGGCACATCCGGGTCTTTGCATCGAGAAAGCTCCGGAGTTACCTCGGCCTAGCTCTCGCGATTCTCTCGAGATTTTGGGCCTATCAAACGCGCCCTTGGAATGTTCTCTCAGGTGGATAGAAAGTTGCGTCCATTATATATTTACGTAACCTAATCATTCATATCAACTACCAGCGGGGCGTTACCAAAGCCTCAGGTGGATAGAAAGTTGCGTCCATTATATATTTACGTAACCTAATGCATCGTAACAACTACCAGTGGGGCGTTACCAAAGCCTCAGGTGGATAGAAAGTTGCGTCCATGATATATTTACGTAACCTAATGCATCGTATCAACTACCAGCGGGGCGTTACCAAAGCCTCAGGTGGATAGAAAGTTGCGTCCATGATATATTTACGTAACCTAATGCATCGTATCAACTACCAGCGGGGCGTTACCAAAGCCTCAGGTGGATAGAAAGTTGCGTCCATGATATATTTACGTAACCTAATGCATCGTAACAACTACCAGCGGGGCGTTACCAAAGCCTCAGGTGGATAGAATGTTGCGTCCATGATATATTTACGTAACCAAATGCATCGTAACAACTACCAGCGGGGCGTTACCAAAGCCTCAGGTGGATAGAAAGTTGCGTCCATGATATATTTACGTAACCAAATGCATCGTAACAACTACCAGCGGGGCGTTACCAAAGCCTCAGGTGGATAGAATGTTGCGTCCATGATATATTTACGTAACCTAATGCATCGTAACAACTACCAGCGGGGCGTTACCGAAGCCTCAGGTGGATAGAATGTTGCGTCCATGATATATTTACGTAACCTAATGCATCGTAACAACTACCAGCGGGGCGTTACCAAAGCCTCAGGTGGATAGAAAGTTGCGTCCATGATATATTTACGTAACCAAATGCATCGTAACAACTACCAGCGGGGCGTTACCAAAGCCTCAGGTGGATAGAAAGTTGCGTCCATGATATATTTACGTAACCTAATGCATCGTAACAACTACCAGCGGGGCGTTACCAAAGCCTCAGGTCGATAGAAAGTTGCGTCCATGATATATTTACGTAACCTAATGCATCGTATCAACTACCAGCGGGGCGTTACCAAAGCCTCAGGTGGATAGAATGTTGCGTCCATGATATATTTACGTAACCTAATGCATCGTAACAACTACCAGCGGGGCGTTACCAAAGCCTCAGGTGGATAGAAAGTTGCGTCCATGATATATTTACGTAACCTAATGCATCGTAACAACTACCAGCGGGGCGTTACCAAAGCCTCAGGTGGATAGAATGTTGCGTCCATGATATATTTACGTAACCTAATGCATCGTATCAACTACCAGCGGGGCGTTACCAAAGCCTCAGGTGGATAGAAAGTTGCGTCCATGATATATTTACGTAACCTAATGCATCGTATCAACTACCAGCGGGGCGTTACCAAAGCCTCAGGTGGATAGAATGTTGCGTCCATGATATATTTACGTAACCTAATGCATCGTATCAACTACCAGCGGGGCGTTACCAAAGCCTCAGGTGGATAGAAAGTTGCGTCCATGATATATTTACGTAACCTAATGCATCGTAACAACTACCAGCGGGGCGTTACCAAAGCCTCAGGTGGATAGAAAGTTGCGTCCATGATATATTTACGTAACCAAATGCATCGTAACAACTACCAGCGGGGCGTTACCAAAGCCTCAGGTGGATAGAAAGTTGCGTCCATGATATATTTACGTAACCTAATGCATCGTAACAACTACCAGCGGGGCGTTACCAAAGCCTCAGGTGGATAGAAAGTTGCGTCCATGATATATTTACGTAACCTAATGCATCGTAACAACTACCAGCGGGGCGTTACCAAAGCCTCAGGTGGATAGGAAGTTGCGTCCATGATATATTTACGTAACCTAATGCATCGTAACAACTACCAGCGGGGCGTTACCAAAGCCGATAGATCGCTAGTCAATGCAGTTCTTCCGGCGTCTTACTAAGTGGTTGCGGTAATCATTCGCCCTGTCGTCAGACCTTGCGATGAAACAGTCTCCAAAACCAGACACTGCCTGCTCTTTCGTCCCCATCTTGATATTGACTCTTTTTCCCCCTAACAGCTAGCGTGGTAAGTCCGCTTGCCGGGAAGACGATCGCATATGATCGCTTGTAGGGAACTTGACTTTGGTACCTTTTCATCATATGTCTTATTAGACCTGTTCATAACGGCGAGTGCTCGCAAGCTCTTGTTGTACTCGCCTCCTGAACATAGGGATGTGGAGCAGAGAATGCTGGTGCTGGTGCTGGTGCTGCATCCAGAATGGCAGTGGCGAGAAGGCCTATCCAGGAGGCGAGCATAGCAAGCGCTCTCGAGCACTCGCCCTCCTGACCAGGCCTCTAGATATAACTTAGTGTGATAATTACGTTGAGGACTTTTGTGTTTCAACCTCTGTTCAAGAACTCGTCGGAGAATTCTGATTGGCTGACACAAAGGTCAATGCAAGAAGTTCTCTGACGCCATTGGAGGGCCATTACATTGACTGGGAAAGAAGTTGTGCTCTGCCAAAGCAATGTACAATATATACTCAGCTAAGGACCTTTCAGTTCAAATTCCTACGCCGGATTACATCAACAAACACCTTCTTTCTACGTAAAAGGTATTAATCAATTTGTGGATTCTGGAAGTGTAAAATAATTCAAGATTTCTGGTCCTAACTACATTTATATATAAAAATCAGGAAGGCAACATTCTAAAAATGTAAATGTTCTTTATTCTACAGCATGTATTTGTATGTACAAGTTTTTCAAGTTTTCGTTCATTTATTTTTACCCTATCTTTTTCCATGTATTGTTGCTTTGTGTGCAAACTGCTGGAATTAATTTATAGGATAGCATAACATTTCAAAAAGTTTTCAAACACACATGAGCACTTGCATTGTTGACGTATCACATGACGCACCTTTTTCATCTTATTGGTTAGTGATTGGAGAGGACTGACTGAAACAGTGAAAGATAGGCACTTTGTCTATTCTAACGTGTGGATAAAAATAATCAGCGTCCTATAGTATCTTATAATAGGCAAGAACGAGACAACATGTTCCGACGCTTTAAGAGACGGCTGTGGGATAAAGAAAAGGGCTTGGGCCTTTTGTAGTGACAAATGGGTGCTGAGGCGCTCATGCTCAGTGTCAGGTTATGATTTAACACTCGTACATGAGAAAAACTATCATTTACACACATCGTTCGGCCGATATTTGAATATCTTATTCAGCGCCAGATGTTGCAGTCAGGCAGTGTTATTCGCAATGCTTTTGCATGTAGAATTGGTTTTCTTTCTCTCCTAATCAAATGCAAGCTTATGCATGCGTGTACATACCCGAGATTCACGCGTTTTAGGAAAATGAATGGAAAATATGCATCAAGCACGACATTCTCTTTATAAACTACATACTGTTTTTCCCGTTTCTATGTGATGCAGTGGTATCAATTTGTACAGTAATGTGTTTGGATAGTCATCCAAATAAATCATATGGGATTTTGAATTTGATTATGGTTAGTCATGAGTGATTCAACAGACACTGTAAAGTTGTTATTAGTATCTTTTGTATGAGTGAGAGTGAAGCTCGAGTCGAGAAAACACAAAGTAAAGTGCTCAAACTACAATGTTCCTCATGGTTCATACAATGTATGCAACAGCAACAAAACATCAACAACAACAACAACAACAACAAAATGTCTTCATTCTGTGTCGCGAATTCATTTCAATGATGATGATGATGATGATGATGATGATGATGATGATGATGATGATGATGATGATGATGATGATGATGATGGTAAAGGTAAAAGGAGTTTGCTGGAAACGTAATAGAAAATTCAAGATAAGGATACAAGAGGGAGGAGGACAATGAGTGAGTGGGGGTTGGGTATTGGAGGGATGGTAGAGTTGATGGCACAGGACAAAGACTGCTTGACACATGGAAATGAGAATATACATTTGACAGAGACTATTTGACTTTTTAAACAAAATAATTGCTTGTGTCAACAATTTACTTGTAATAAAAATCAATACACTAGTTTTTTATATAATAAAAACACTATTTGCAGATTATCGGTGTTGCAGTAATTTTGGTTCAACGTTTTTGAAGCAATTCATCA
>JAWQFJ010025435.1:22500-40000 GCA_034096865.1 Theodoxus fluviatilis | reverse complement strand
GTTGTCGCGTCGGCGGCGTCCTGCTCGTTTCTGGGTTCTTTCGTTGGCAGCATCCCTGTCACACTGGCGAACAGCTGATCGCAGACGAAGTGTAGATTAGATCAGCCTTGGAGCTCTTGTCGGAGAAGAAAGGCAGGTCTTGTAGTGGGATGTTTCACGATCCCTCGGACGCACGGCAGAGGTCGACGGTAGAGGCGGAGTTAGATCTGACACAGCACAAGCCTCGGCAACTCCACTCCTCAGTGCACTCATTTGCTCCGGCAAGGCACGAGAAATACCCTCAGAAATCTTGATCATTACATTTTGAAGGTCTTCCACTGTTGCTTCATTGCTACGAGGTGGTTTTGTAGCACTGTGAGGGTCATTTTGAAGGGATGGCATTTCTGTGGCAAGTGGATCCTTGTGCGGAACTGAGGCAGCTTCTTCCTCAAGGTGGTTGACAGAGTTCGAGGGGTCAGAGGTCTCGGATGACACGGTGACGCATTCCGCCGGCACCTGGAAGCGAGGACTTCGTGCAAGGACAAGGTCGGTAACAGTTTTCGCGACATTGAATTCAGATTGATTTTGAATCGAAAAAGCATCAGCATGGTTCTGCTCACCCATCTGACGACGTTTTTCTGCTCTGCGTTGGTCCCTACGTCTCTGTGCTGGTGGTTTCCTTCTCCAAAATCCGCGCCGTTCACTCGTGAGTAATGGCTGACCGTCGTGCTGCCTGAACCTCAAAACGACAACAACGCTTCCAGGCTCACCGCCTACTTTCCAACTAGATGGTTCCTCCGTTGCTAGCAGGAATGTCAGCAGTGCCTCCAGGGCAGCTGGAAGTCCAGCGATTGGCATGGTGCTAACTTTAATTACACAGTACTGTAAACTGGCCGGAGCGAGGAAAAGACGTCCTACCGGCGCGCGCGCGCGAGAGAGAGAGATTCATGTTCATGAGTTTCTCTGTGCGAATACGTACGTGCGCGGTATGTATGTGTATGTGTACACAAATTAGTGTGTATGGATGAATGTGTGTATATGTGTACTTGTGTGTACGTATGGATGTGTATGTGTGTGTGCGTGAAAACATGTGCGCGCATGTGTTTTGCGTGTTTTCATACATTGCTTGCAACATATCGTATGATTGCATGCATGTTGGTTGTGTGCGCACACATGGATGCATGCGTTTGTTCATGCTTGCCTGCATGCTCACATGCATGTGTTTGTGAGAATTGGAGTATGTTCAGGGAGCATGATGGAGAGAGTGTGCTTTCCGCCAATTATTTTTGAAGACGATATTACATGTACCACAATCTTTTAGAAAGTTATTTCCCTGAGGTGATTTCAGGGGTTTCTAATTAACTCCCCTGTAGGTGGTAGGTTGAAAGAATTGACCCACCGTGTCTCCCTTCACCATTCATAATAGACTAATAACCATGAACTGCGTACACCTTTGTTTTTTGGCAATGGTTCAGTATTATTTGTTTTGTGTGTTCCTGAGCTTTAGTCCTTCCAGCATCTATTAGCTTCACTGTGAAAAGAACTTGCATGCACTACCCAAGCTTTCTACTGAAGTGTTCATTTAGCGCTGCTCTTATTGGCGTCCGGGTTTGAAAGTCTTGTGACCAAATAATGTGGATATATCCATCGTGACATAAAAAAGGCAATATTTCAGTGTCGTACTTTCTTCGTTATATCTTGGATGTGCGCATGCATTTCAAATTTGCTGGCAGTGTATTGATGACGAGATTGTCCAAGATCGCGCTGCTCGGTCGGCGACATGTCCAGTGCTCTCGTATGCTCTTTGTATACAATACTCCTCTCGTATGCTCTTTGTATACAATACTCCTCTCGTATGCTCTTTGTATACAATACTCCTCTCGTATGCTCTTTGTATACAATACTCCTCTCGTATGCTCTTTGTATACAATACTCCTCTCGTATGCTCTTTGTATACAATACTCCTTCATCACACTTGTTTGTCTTCTATGTGCTGGACGAGAAGATTTCCTTTGGAAAGGCAACGAATACAGTGTCTGTATCTGTCTCCATGGCAGAGCAACAAGATGCACTCCATGAACGGCTACGTCTTCGGGAACCTGCCTGGCCTGAGGAGCTGCGCCTACGACACCATCACGTGGTACCTGTCTGGCTTCGGCAACGAGGTAGACCTCCACACCCTGACCGTCAGCGGCCACTCCTTCCTGAACCACGACAACAGGTATGGTGGACCGCCAAGTTCTGCCATTGCTCTCTCTTGGAACTGGAGTAGGGGCACCCACAAATGAAGAACGTTGTTCGTTTGTTCGAGCAGTCGACCGTGGGCACCGTGATTGTACTCCAGCCGTCACCTGCGGCAGGATCGTGTCGCGCTTGTTTCAAATCAGACTAGGCAAAGTGTGGAAGCGGTTAGGTTTCTCCTCGCACTTTAATCTGCTGATGACAATGTCAAGAAAAAATGTTTGTTTCAGGTATAATGGAAAAAAGGGGAAAGGGGGTTGGGGTTGGGATAGGTGAAGTAGGAACATACACTTTTTGGGGTGGGGGTGGGTGGGTGGATGGGTGGGTATGGCGTTCAAAGAGAGGTTACGGTTTCATAGACGTGTGAAAACGACGTTTTGTATGCAAACAATCATATTTCTCTATTATCAGATATATATAATTCAATTGAAAATAGCATATATTCTAGTGAAGGATTTGCACACTTAGGTGTATGCTATTTGTGTGTATGTATGTGTGTGTGTGTGTGTGTGTGTGTATCTGTGTGTGTGTGTATCTGTGTGTGTGTGTGTGTATCTGTGTATGTGTGTGTGTGTGTGTGTGTGTGTGTGTGAGAGAGAGTGAGTGCATATGCGTGTGTGTGTGTGTGTGTTCGTGTTCGTGTGTTTGTTTGCATATATGTGTGTGTGCGCGCGCGCGCGTGCGTCTGTGTGACTGTGTGTGTGTTTATGTGTGCATGTGTGCATGTGTGTGTGTGTGTACATGTGTGTGCGCACATGTGTGTGTGTGTCTGCGTGTATGTGTATGTGTGTGTGTGCTTGTGTCTGTGTGTTTTCCAGCTGCGAAAAAGAAGTGTAGAGTTGGCGGGAAAAGTTAGGGTCAGTCGGTTGACGGACACCAAACACATTTTTGTTTGGCCAATGTCATGAATGTGAATGACATTGGTCTCCCAGACTCTTGGGGTATATGCGAAGTAGACAGTTTTAAATAGTTTTTGTGTTTACGGGACTACATGTTCCTTGTATTCAATTGCATAGCGATAGTCATTTGGGGGGGGGGGGGGATAGATAAAGAAGGGCACTAACATTACACTAATAGTTTTTTCAGCGAATGAATTAGCAGTATATTGTATAGAAAATATTTTAGGGGAAAAGGGTTTCTTTTTAACACTGTATTTACCTCTATTACATTTTGTCACTATCAGTCATTGCTTTACAACCAATGTAACAGTCGGTTTAAATGTTGACAGAGAAGAAGACAAGAAATCAAGAATAAAAGGCTTGATCAGATATATGGGAAGTGGCCAGGTTTTTGTGATGAATATTTTCCTTCTTAGATGGTCAATTTCATGGTCATTTTATTGTGGTCATGACACAGGAAGATACGTTTTCCTCTTTGCATGTGCTAGGGATTTTCCATTCGCACAACATTTCTTTGAAATAATCAAATGGAATGTACTGGATTTCCACTTTGGACGGGCTCAAACCTGGTAGGATTTTCGCTCCCTGCCTTGACGTGTCTATTCAATTTCTCAGAAGGATAGTTGTCAATTTTTCCATGTCAAGCCTTTCCCTAAAAGTGACTGGTAGCTTGGTGACTGCGATTGATCTGATCCAGTGACAGAGATGTGTGCTATCGTTCCAGGCAGGACTCAGTTACGTTGAACACCGTCGAGTTCTCAGTTGCCACCATGAAGACCAACTCTCCTGGAACATGGCTCGTCAGCTGTCAAGTCAACGATCACATCAATGGTGTGTGTGCGTGTGTGTGTGTGTGTGTGTGTGTGTGTGTGTGTGTGTGTGTGTGCATGTGTGTATGTGTGTGGTGTATGTGTGTGTGTATGTGTATGAGTGTTTGTGTGTTAGTGTGTTAGTGTGTTAGTGTATGTGTGCGTGTGTGTGTGTTTTAATAACATACATAAACAGCTATTGGAATATGCACTAGACGAATATTGATGTTATTATTGTCATTGTTATCGTCGTCGTCGCCATATCGTCATCGCCTTTCTTATGAAGCATTGTGCAGCTTGAATTACTCTAGAACCCTAAAATGGATTTGGATAATATTCTCGGAATATTGTTACCTCATACCTATGCTTCATTTGCTGAAAACGAGCAATGTGGCAATTTTTAGAGTCTGAACTATGAAGCTTAGACGGGAGGTACCGGTACTACTTGAAGATGGGTGTAAATATGACATGTTATGTAGCCGTAAGTATCTGTCGGAACCGGTAACTTTTGTAAAGAGCGTATGAAATGTGAGCTATCCATGAACACTGACAAAGTTATCCACACGTTACAACTTTCATTCCGAATGGTAGTTTTCCTATTGGATAAACTTATACGGTCATTTTGTTCCTTATCTCGTTCGTTTGTTTCATTCTCTTTATAACTGCTGACTGCAGATTTGATGGTTATTAACGGTGCAGTACTTGTTTCACTCTGTGGGTTTTTTATGTTGACAGCGGGCATGCAGGCTCTGCTTCGTGTGGAGAGGTGTGGTCATTACAGACAGCGCTGGAGGTGGCAGCCGTCCTTCAGACGCTATTTCATCACGGCAGAGGAAGTGTCTTGGGACTACGGGCCTGGCGGGAGGGATCTCTTCTCTGGAGGGAGCCTCACCGACCCAGACAAGTGAGCACCATCACCACACGTCACCACACGTCAAAACACGTCACCACACGTCACCACACGTCACCACACGTCACCACACAACACCACACGTCACCACACGTCACCAACAACCGGGCCACACCACCACACGTCACCACACGTCATCACACGTCACCACACGTCACCACACGTCACCACACGTCACCACACGTCACCACACGTCACCACACGTCACCACACGTCACCACACGTCACCACACGTCACCAACAACCGGGCCACACCACCACACGTCACCACACATCGCCACCAACATGACCACACCACCACACGTCACCACACGTCACCACACGTCACCAACAACCGGGCCACACCACCACACGTCACCACACGTCACCACACGTCACCACACGTCACCAACAACCGGGCCACACCACCACACGTCACCAACAACCGGGCCACACAACCACACGTCACCACACATCGCCACCAACATGACCACACCACCACACGTCACCACTAACATGACCACACCATCACACGTCACCACACATCACCACCATCATGACCACACCACCACACGTCACCACTAACATGACCACACCACCACACGTCACCAACAACCGGGCCACACCACCACACGTCACCACACATCGCCACCAACATGACCACACCACCACACGTCACCACTAACATGACCACACCATCACACGACACCACACATCACCACCATCATGACCACACCACCACCATCATGACCACACCACCACACGTCACCACTAACATGACCACACCGCCACAACATTGCCACCAACACAACCACATTACCACACGTCACCACCAACATGACCACACCACCACACGTCACCACACATCGCCACCAACATGACCACACCACCACACGTCACCACTAACATGACCACACCACCACACGTCACCACCAACATGGCCACACCACCACACAACACAACCACTATGACCACACCACCACAACATTGCCACCAACGCAACCAAATCACCACACGTCACCACCAACATGACCACACCACCACACGTCACCACACATCGCCACCAACATGACCACACCACCACACGTCACCACTAACATGACCACACCACCACACGTCAGCACACATCACCACCAACATGACCACACCACCACACGTCACCACTAACATGACCACACCACCACACGTCACCACACGTCACCACCAACATGACCACACCACCACACGTCACCACTAACATGACCACACCACCACACGTCACCACACATCACCACCAACATGACCACACCACCACACGTCACCACTAACATGACCACACCACCACACGTCACCACACGTCACCACCAACATGACCACACCACCACACGTCACCACTAACATGACCACACCACCACACGTCACCACACATCACCACCAACATGACCACACCACCACACGTCACCACCAACATGACCACACCACCACACGTCACCACACATCACCACCATCATGATCACACCACCACACGTATCCACCAACATGGCCACACCACCACACGTCACCACCACCATGACCACACCGCCACAACATTGCCACCAACACAACCACATCACCACACGTCACCACCAACATGACCACAGCACCACACATCACCACCTATATGACCACTTCACCACACGTCACCACCACCATGACCACACCGCCAAAACATTGCCACCAACACAGCCACACCACCACACATCACCACCTACATGACCACAGCACCACACATCACCAACAATATGACCACACCACCACACGTCACCACCAAAATGACCACACCGCCACACATCATCACCAACATGACCACACCACCTCACATCACCACTTACATGACCACAGAACCACACATCACCACCAACATGACCACACCACCACACGTTTTGTATTGTTCTACTGTATTCTTTTGTGGGGTGACGGGGGGTGGGATGGGGGTGGGGGGGTACGTCTTAGTGGTCTTGTCTCTGTTCATATGAATTATTTATTGCAACTTAAAAGGGGGGTGGGGGGGGGGTGTATCATCTTAGTTTGTTCCTCTTTTGTCAACAGTTCTTAAATAGTAACTTAACTGTTCATTGTATATTGCCCCATTTACCAGTTAACCCTTTTGGTTTCAGGTGTAGTCTTATCTCTTGTCTGTGTGCAGCTGCGTGTGTGTCGTGAGTGAGGTACATCGGGAAATGTCCATGTTTTTTGCATTAACGGCGTGTTAGGGTGTGTAAGCGATGCGTGTGTTTGGCTTTTTGTTTTGTTTCTTTTAGCCTTCATCACTTAGTTTTCCTCGTGCTCGTTTTTTAAATGATGTCACTTGGCGCAATAAATTACTGTGTACTGTGTACTGTGTGTGTCATCACCAACATGACCACACCACCACACGTCACCACCAACATGACCACACCACCACACGTCACCACCAACATGACCACACCACCACACGTCACCACCAACCTGACCACATCTCCACACATAACCACCAACATGACCACACCGCCACACGCCACCACCAATATGACCACACCACCACACGTCACCACCAACATGACCACACCACCACACGTCACCACCAACATGACCACACCACCACACGTCACCACCAACATGACCACACGTCACCACCAACATGACCACACCACCACACGTCACCACCAACATGACCACACCACCACACGTCACCACAACATGACCACACCGCCACACGTCACCACCAACATGACCACACCACCACACGTCACCACCAACATGACCACACCGCCACACGCCACCACCAATATGATCACACCACCACACGTCACCACCAACATGACCACACCACCACACGTCACCACCAACATGACCACACCACCACACGTCACCACCAACATGACCACACCACCACACGTCACCACCAACATGACCACACCACCACACGTCACCACCAACATGACCACACCACCACACGTCACCACCAACATGACCACACCACCACACGTCACCACCAACATGACCACACCACCACACGTCACCACCAACATGACCACACCACCACACGTCACCACCAACATGACCACACCACCACACGCCACCACCAACATGACCACACCACCACACGTCACCACCAACATGACCACACCTCCACACGTCACCACCAACATGATCACACCACCACACGTCACCACCAACATGACCACATCTCCACACGTCACCACCAACATGACCACACCACCACACGTCACCACCAACATGACCACATCTCCACACGTCACCACCAACATGATCACACCACCACACGTCCCCACCAACATGACCACATCTCCACGCGTCACCACCAACATGATCACACCACCACACGTCACCACCAACATGACCACACCACCACACGTCACCACCAACATGACCACACCACCACACGTCACCACCAACATGACCACACCACCACACGTCACCACCATTATGACCACACCGACACTCGTCATCACCAACATGACCACACCACCACACGTCACCACCAACATGACCACACCACCACACGTCACCACCAACATGACCACACCACCACACGTCACCACAACATGACCACACCGCCACACGTTACCACACACATGACCACACCACCACACGTCACCACAACATGACCACACCGCCACACGTCACCACCAACATGACCACACCACCACACGTCACCACCAACATGACCACATCTCCACACATAACCACCAACATGATCACACCGCCACACGCCACCATCAATATGACCACACCACCACACGTCACCACCAACATGACCACACCACCACACGTCCCTACCAACATGACCACATGTCCACACATAACCACCAACATGACCACACCACCACACGTCACCACCAACATGACCACATCTCCACACATAACCACCAACATGATCACACCGCCACACGCCACCACCAATATGACCACACCACCACACGTCACCACCAACATGACCACACCACCACACGTCACTACCAACATGACCACATGTCCACACATAACCACCAACATGATCACACCGCCACACGCCACCACCAATATGACCACACCACCACACGTCACCACCAACATGACCACACCACCACACGTCACCACAACATGACCACACCACCACACGTCACCACCAACATGACCACACCACCACACGTCACCACCAACATGACCACACGTCACCACCAACATGACCACACGTCACCACCAACATGACCACACCGCCACGCGTCACCACCAACATGACCACACCACCACACGTCACCACCAACATGACCACACCACCACACGTCACCACCAACATGACCACATCTCCACGCGTCACCACCAACCTGACCACACCGCCACGCGTCACCACCAACATGACCACACCACCACACGTCACCACCAACATGACCACACCACCACACGTCACCACCAACATGACCACATCTCCACGCGTCACCACCAACATGACCACACCACCACACGTCACCACCAACATGACCACATCTCCACGCGTCACCACCAACATGACCACACCACCACACGTCACCACCAACATGACCACACCACCACACGTCACCACCAACATGACCACATCTCCACGCGTCACCACCAACATGACCACACCACCACACGTCACCACCAACATGACCACATCTCCACGCGTCACCACCAACATGACCACACCGCCACGCGTCACCACCAACATGACCACACCGCCACGCGTCACCACCAACATGACCACACCACCACACGTCACCACCAACATGACCACACCACCACACGTCACCACCAACATGACCACATCTCCACGCGTCACCACCAACATGACCACACCGCCACGCGTCACCACCAACATGACCACACCACCACACGTCATCACCAACATGACCACACCACCACACGTCACCACCAACATGACCACACGTCACCACCAACATGACCACACCACCACACGTCACCACCAACATGACCACACGTCACCACCAACATGACCACACGTCACCACCAACATGACCACACCACCACACGCCACCCCCAACATGACCACACGTCACCACCAACATGACCACACGTCACCACCAACATGACCACACGTCACCACCAACATGACCACACCACCACACGCCACCCCCAACATGACCACACGTCACCACCAACATGACCACACGTCACCACCAACATGACCACACGTCACCACCAACATGACCACACCACCACACGTCACCACCAACATGACCACACGTCACCACCAACATGACCACACCACCACACGTCACCACAACATGACCACACCGCCACGCGTCACCACCAACATGACCACACCACCACACGCCACCCCCAACATGACCACACGTCACCACCAACATGACCACACGTCACCACCAACATGACCACGCGTCACCACCAACATGACCACACGTCACCACCAACATGACCACACCACCACACGTCACCACCAACATGACCACACGTCACCACCAACATGACCACACGTCACCACCAACATGACCACACCACCACACGCCACCACCAATATGACCACACACCACACGTCACCACCAACATGACCACACCACCACACGTCACTACCAACATGACCACATGTCCACACATAACCACCAACATGACCACACCGCCACACGTCACCACCAACATGACCACACCACCACACGTCACCACAACATGACCACACCGCCACACGTCACCACCAACATGACCACACCACCACACGTCACCACCAACATGACCACATCTCCACACATAACCACCAACATGACCACACCGCCACACGCCACCACCAATATGATCACACCACCACACGTCACCACCAACATGACAACACCACCACACGTCACCACCAACATGACCACACCACCACACGTCACCACCAACATGACCACACGTCACCACCAACATGACCACACCACCACACGTCACCACCAACATGACCACACCACCACACGTCACCACAACATGACCACACCGCCACGCGTCACCACCAACATGACCACACCACCACACGCCACCACCAATATGACCACACCACCACACGTCACCACCAACATGACCACACTACCACACGTCACTACCAGAATGACCACATGTCCACACATAACCACCAACATGACCACACCACCACACGTCACCACCAACATAACCACACCACCACACGTCACCACCATTATGACCACACCGACACTCGTCATCACCAACATGACCACACCACCACACGTCACCACCAACATGACCACACCACCACACGTCACCACCAACATGACCACACCACCACACGTCACCACAACATGACCACACCGCCACACGTCACCACCAACATGACCACACCACCACACGTCACCACAACATGACCACACCGCCACACGTCACCACCAACATGACCACACCACCACACGTCACCACCAACATGACCACATCTCCACACATAACCACCAACATGATCACACCGCCACACGCCACCACCAATATGACCACACCACCACACGTCACCACCAACATGACCACACCACCACACGTCACTACCAACATGACCACATGTCCACACATAACCACCAACATGACCACACCACCACACGTCACCACCAACATAACCACACCACCACACGTCACCACCATTATGACCACACCGACACTCGTCATCACCAACATGACCACCCCACCACACGTCACCACCAACATGATCACACCACCACACGTCACCACCAACATGATCACACCTCCACACATCACCACCAACATGACCACACCACCACACGTCACCACCAACATGACCACACAGCCACACGTCATCACCAACATTACCACACCGCCACACGTCATCACCAACATGACCACACCACCACCAATACCCCATCCACCCCTCCGTCCGTCCGTCCGTCCGTTTGTCCGTCTTTCTGTCTGTCGAACACTTATCTAGAACATTGAATGAAACTACTTTTTAAAGCTGTAATTATCTTCAAAACTCTTGGTGATGCCAGACTAATGGTCGTAGAAGCTAGAAATAGCTCAAGCTCGATTTCCAAACCCCCATCAATTTATAACTCCCTAACATAAGCCTTATGCTAAGGTCAGAAACTTTACTCACGCTTTCTAGCGTTTCGCTTCAGGGACTTTATGTACTTTGCAGGATCAGGTCAAAAACGGAGGAAAAATTGTTACGCCGTAATCGAATATCTCTCATCCTTTCGCTTCACTCCGTCCTATCCCGCCCAACCTCCAATCTGACTCTATGGCTTCCGTGCTTAGTTTCTGAAAGCCAGCTATATTCTTTTGTTTAAATCAATTTTTTAAAGACCAGAGGCGCTTTCATTCTGTCCCATCACAGGTGTGGTCCGCTAGAGATATGGGTGTTGCAGTTTACCTGCGTAATCCCGCGTTTCCTTGGAATGTATGCGGTTACAAAGATGGCCCAGTCCTCTTCTCCGCCACGGCCTGTATATGTTGACAGAAGAAGATGATGCGGACAAACAAAGTTTCACTGCCCCTCAGCCTTCGTAGGCTTTGTAAGACTGCGGGCCGCGAAATTCGAACGAGTTGGTTAGAGTGAGGGCCAACCAAGCCACGATTTCCCGAGTTATTTGCCCCTTCAGATTCGCCTGGGGAGACGCAGTGGGTCTAGGCCCACCATAGGCCAGAAAGCTGTCCTCTAGAGATATGTTCATGTTTCAGATTACCTGCATGGTTCTGTGCTTCCGTGGAATGTATGCCTTTACAAAGATGGCCCAGTCACCTTCCCCGTCACGGTCTCTGTATTTTGGCAGAAGACGATAACGATGAGTGACGGTTTACGGCCTTTTAGTCTTTGTAGGCCAAGTGAGACCATGGGGGGCGAACCTGTAGAGCTGGTTTAGAGGAAGAGCACGTCTAGTCTCGATATGCCTAGGTAATCGCCCCATTCAAATCATGTAGTGATACGTGGTGAGTATATTTTTACACCCACCCTCCTACGGGGGGAATTTATGCAGAATGGTTCATCTCCTCCGTAGCAATGCAGAGCTTAAGGCGTCCAAATGCGGTCTCTGCATGAACCCTAAAAAAACAACACGAAAAATATATGTATATTCGAGTGGTGGTGGGAATAAACATGGCATTTATATTAGAGCTGAAACTACTAAGGGGGAAATATACAGGTTCACGTGGAGCTCCCGCTTCTCTGCAACTAGTACGGGGGAAATGTACAGGGTCACGTGGAGCTCCTGCTTCTCTGCAACTAGTAAGGGGGAAGTGTACAGGGTCACGTGGAGCTCCCGCTTCTCTGCAACTACTAAGGGGGAAATGTATAGGTTCACGTGGAGCTCCCGCTTCTCTGCAACTAGTAAGGGGGAAATGTATAGGTTCACGTGGAGCTCCCGCTTCTCTGCAACTACTAAGGGGGAAATGTACAGGTTCACGTGGAGCTCCTGCTTCTCTGCAACTAGTAAGGGGGAAGTGTACAGGGTCACGTGGAGCTCCTGCTTCTCTGCAACTAGTAAGGGGGAAATGTACAGGGTCACGTGGAGCTGCCGCTTCTCTGCAACTAGTAAGGGGGAAGTGTACAGGGTCACGTGGAGCTCCCGCTTCTCTGCAACTAGTAAGGGGGAAATGTACAGGGTCACGTGGAGCTCCCGCTTCTCTGCAACTAGTAAGGGGGAAGTGTACAGGGTCACGTGGAGCTCCCGCTTCTCTGCAACTACTAAGGGGGAAATGTACAGGTTCACGTGGAGCTCCCGCTTCTCTGCAACTAGTAAGGGGGAAATGTACAGGGTCACGTGGAGCTCCCGCTTCTCTGAAACTAATAAGAGGGAAGTGTATAGGTTCACGTGGAGCTCCCGCTTCTCTGCAACTACTAAGGGGGAAATGTACAGGTTCACGTGGAGCTCCCGCTTCTCTGCAACTAGTAAGGGGGAAGTGTACAGGGTCACGTGGAGCTCCCGCTTCTCTGCAACTACTAAGGGGGAAATGTACAGGCTCACGTGGAGCTCCCGCTTCTCTGAAACTAATAAGGAGGAAGTGTACAGGGTCACGTGGAGCTCCCGCTTCTCTGAAACTACTAAGGGGGAAATGTACAGGTTCACGTGGAGCTCCCGATTCTCTGCAACTACTAAGGGGGAAATGTACAGGGTCACGTGGAGCTCCCGCTTCTCTGCAACTACTAAGGGGGAAATGTACAGGTTCACGTGGAGCTCCCGCTTCTCTGAAACTAGTAAGGGGGAAATGTACAGGTTCACGTGGAGCTCCCGCTTCTCTGCATGGTTCTGAACTGCTAGGAATTTTGGCAATCTTGTAAAAATGAGCCGCAGAGACAACAGTTGTCATGTGCAGTATGTACAAGACGGCCAGAGCTGATAGAGTGCCTATTTATAAACTATAGTCGCTCCGCTACCTGGCTTTTGGAGACTACTACAGGGATTGAGCCAGGGTGGCCCAAGCTGCCGAAGAGGCTAACATAGAACACGGGAACTACATTTGCAATTAAACGTTATTTGTGTACAGCATTCACCAGGGGTAGAAGTCCACTTAAACATGCATGCGCTATGGCAGAATATTTTATAAAAACGATTTTTGTGTGTGTGTACAAGTGCTCGAGGAGTTTGCATTATCTGCCGTGAGATTTGCTTGAAGATATCCTGTTCTTCGTCCTCTTCAAACCATAGTCTGAGAGAGACGCCATTAAACGAAGAATGGAATTCAATGAGTGCAATTTTGTTGCATGGCAAGATTTTTTCCCGAGCAAACATCGCATTCTGCTTTTCAGCGTTTGTTATCGTGCATGATAAAATTAAGCTAGTGTCAAATTACTCTGTTAATAAGAATACAAAGTCTTGAGAAAAGAGGATGCTCATAGCACATATAGATACTTTTAATTAGGTTTGTCTAAAACAACAGAGACAATACATTGTTTAACCCTCTGATGATTTTCCTGGGCCTTTATTGGAAGATCGCAACAGGGACTTTACCATGTTTGTCACACAGTAAACTTCTGTTTGGAAAATCTCACAAATTCTTTTTGTTCAAGACCGTCAGAGATCTTCTTCCGGAGAGGCAATGGCTTTCTTGGAGGCGTCTACACGAAAGCCTTGTTTCGAGAATACACTGACATCACTTTCCGAGAACGGAAGTTGAGGTCACGTGACGAGGAACACATGGGCTTCCTGGGACCTGTCATCCGGGCTGAAGTCGGAGACATTGTCAAGGTGAGGCCTTGGGTTTCCCTCTTCGATGTTCACGAGCTGAAGCACTCGCACCCTTCTCAGCTTGACAGATGCACCAAGTTACAGCTGTGCGTGTGTGAGTGTGTGTGTGTGTGTGTGTGTGTGTGTGTGTGTGTGTGTGTGTGTGTGTGTGTGTGTGTGTGTGAGGGAAAGAGAGAGAGAGAGAGAGAGAGAGAGAGAGACTGACAGACAGACAGACACACACGCACGCACGCACGCACGCACGCACGCACGCACGCACGCACGCACACACACACACACACACACACACACACACACACACACGCGCACACATCAAAAACCTAAACACACCTACATGCATATGTATTTGTCCCAATGAATGTACATTCTCATGCATACTCTTACAAGCGTGATTTTGTATCCTTGTATTATCCATGTGTGTGTGTGTGTGTGTGTGTGTGTGTGTGTGTGTGTGTGAGAGAGAGAGAGAGAGAGAGAGAGAGAGAGAGAGAGAGAGAGAGTGCATACGTGCGTGCGTATGTGTGTGTGTGTGTGTGAGAGAGAGAGAGAGAGAGTAGGTGCATGTGTGTGTATATGTATGTGAGACATTATTCCTCTAGAAAGCAAGGCTGAGAATGTCAGGCATTCAATACAATTCTATATTACGACCTTGCAGTGGTTTTCACTATGATGAAAAAGATGTGACGTAAAACAGACTGGTGAAGTCTACCGTCTTTCCACGCTGTGTGTCCTGGCACATTTGGAACATGGCATATGACGTAGTTCTGTACATTTGGAACATGGCATATGACGTAGTTCTGTACATTTGGAACATGGCATATGACGTAGTTTTGTACATTTGGAACATGGCATATGACATTAGTTCTGTACATTTGGAACATGGCATATGACATTAGTTCTGTACATTTGGAACATGGCATATGACATTAGTTCTGTACATTTGGAACATGGCATATGACGTAGTTTTGTACATTTGGAACATGGCATATGACGTAGTTTTGTACATTTGGAACATGGCATATGACATTAGTTCTGTACATTTGGAACATGGCATATGACATTAGTTCTGTACATTTGGAACATGGCATATGACGTAGTTCTGTACATTTGGAACATGGCATATGACGTAGTTTTGTACATTTGGAACATGGCATATGACATTAGTTCTGTACATTTGGAACATGGCATATGACGTAGTTCTGTACATTTGGAACATGGCATATGACATTAGTTCTGTACATTTGGAACATGGCATATGACGTAGTTCTGTACATTTGGAACATGGCATATGACATTAGTTCTGTAAACACTAAAGTCGAGAGTGTGAGGCGTTTCGTGAGATTTTGTTAAGACCCAGCAGAGCTTGCCATGCAGCTCAGATGGGGAAAAAGGGAGGTAAAGGCTGACAGTTGAAATTCATCGTATTTCTACCTGCCCTGGAACAGGTCCAGTTTTGGAACAAAGCTACACGCAACTACTCCCTGTATGCCCATGGTGTGGAGTTCACCAAGTTCTTCGAAGGCCGTCTCTACAACGACTCTCAATCAAGTACGATCTCTCTCTCTCTCTCTCTCTCTCTCTCTCTCTCTCTCTCTCTCTCTCTCTCTCTCTCTCTCTCTCTCTCACGCTATCACTCACGCGCGCGACTGCCACCTCAGAGCACGCGTTTACTTCGGCTCTGCCTGATTTACGCCTCTAGTTGACACAGAAGCAGAATTATGCCAGTTGTAGGGTTACCAACAGCTGTTGAGGTAGCGCTGTCTTCGCTGCTCGAGTCGGACGAGCTTTCGTCGTGGAAGGTGGCAGGGGAGTCTGACGGTGTCGTCGTTGTGCTGCGATTCAGGCCGAGCGACGGTCAGCCATTGCTGGCGAGCGAGACACGTCGAGGGCACTGGAGAAGAAAGCCTCCCGCACAGCTCCGACGCGACCTGCGGCGTGCACAGAGGCACCGTGCCTTCGGTGAGCAAACTGTTCGACATCATGTTGAAAATAGTGTTGTTACCGGCTCGAATTTCGAACTTGATGATAATGCTGTTGTTGCACAAGTTTCACGGGCCTCTACGTCATCTTGCCCTCGCCCCCCAGCAGACGTGACCTTTGACCCAATACGCTTCGCTGCACAAACATCAAGTGATCTTGGAATTCCTGCTGGTGCTGAGGTGCAGACGGATTCTCCTTCCACTAACACAGGATGCACCATCGCTGATCAGCCAGCAAGTGAGGACAGAGAGTGGTTGAGGGAGTTGATGGACGCGATATTTTCAAGAGGGAAGGACGGACAGAGAGGGAGTGAGTTCGGCGAGGACAGGGAGGGCCATGTGGTGTCATCTGGTGCTTTTGAGCCGGTGGTGGAGACGGACGCTGCTCAGCCGGTCTCGGAGGCTACTTCACCCAGGTCACTATCCAGAGATGTCGCCCCCTGTGAGGGATCTAGTTCCACCAGTCAGAGGCCTGATCCTCTGGCGGCAAAGCCTCAATCAACGACAGCTCCATCGCAGTCCAAGAGCCAGA
>JAWQFJ010025435.1:0-17500 GCA_034096865.1 Theodoxus fluviatilis | reverse complement strand
GAGGACAACACTGTTTACTGGTGTCGCAGCGGTCCGCGCTTCAGCTATAAATAGCAGTGCGCGAAGCTCGGCGACCTGCATTTCCAACTGTAAAATGTAAGCGTTTTCACGACCTATTGATGCAATCAACATACAGCTTTCATAATTTAATGCTGTTCATGGCTTATACTTTCTTTGGATGGGTTTCCAGTGTCCCAAAATACAGCTTATTATTTGCGAACCGTGAACAGGTCGGCCATTTAATTTCGCGCTGGTCTTGGACTTTGGTGTGTAGTCCAACAAATCCTTGGACCACCGTAGTCCGCAGTTCAGTCTGCCGACTGAACAAAGTCCACGTTCATGAATTGTAGACTACGACAGTCCAAGTTCATGAATTGTAGACAACGACAGTGGTCCTAGACTAGTCTTAGACCACGCTGAAAGTCCAAGTTCATGAATTACACCCTGGACAGATTATTTAGTCTGGACAGTATGCACCTTACTGGTGTAACAAAACACCCACCCTCCCACCTCTTGAAGGTTGGGGGGTAAGAACAGACCCACCGCGTCTCCCTACTCGAATCGCATGAGTCGAACAACTAGGGAAGTCGACATTTGACTTGCTCTTACTGTAGTGATTCTCGTGATCAGTGGCCGTACATAGCCTACAAAGGCTAATAGGCCTATTCACTTTGTTCATCGTCATCATCTGCACTCTTCGATCACTGTATCAAGATACAAAGGTAAATAGTAAGGTATCATTGGATGCTTTTTTAAAGATGTAAAAGTGTCTTTTTATATTGCGATTTTCAACCCCTGATGGGTTGCTTTTTCATCTTTTAACACCATCTAAACATTCTGGGAAGCACACAACTAGGTAATGGATGAACGCGCCAAACGTATTTTTCACAAGTTTCCAGTTTAGTCCTCGCAAGTGCATCTCTCACTGAATAAAGTCAGTGAATCGACTGACAGTTGGACATGAAGGTGTGTTGCTTCAAATTCCTACTGCTCATTGTGATGTTTTCATAGTTTTCATATTGCAAGGGGGGATCAGTTCAGTCTCTTAACCCTGAGATGGGTTGTTGAGGCACCACTGATGACTTTCGGACAATCTTCCTCCATCGATCTCTATCCTCTGTGGCTCGCTGTGAGTCAGCAAAGGTCAAGCCTGTCCACTCTTTGATGTTGTCTTCCCATCTCTTTCTCTGCCTGCCTCTCCTTCTCCCACCTGGTACGGTACCTTGCAGAATGGTCTTGGCCAGCCCACTGCCTCTTGACACGTGACCGTACCACTTCAGCTTTCTGCTTTTCACGATTGAGAGCAGGTCTTCATACTGTCCAAATGCTCTCCTGATCCTGTTGCTGACTTCCTCATTCGTGACATGGTTATTATATGAGATGTGCAGAATCTTGCGGTAGCATCTCATTTCCAGGGCTGGTATCTGTAGTTCAGATGCGAGTGTCCAGGACTCGCATGCATACAAGAATGCGGAGATGGCCAGCGTGCGCATGAGCCTGATCTTCGACGCGAGAGTGATATTTCTGTCACGCTATATTGGCTTCAACTTTGCCAATGCTGCTGTTGTTTGTACTATCCTGGACAGTATCTCTGGTTTGGACCCTTCATCAGTCACAATAGATCCCAGGTATTTGAAATTGTTCACAGCTTCCAGTTTTTGGCCCTTCACTTTGATTTCCATTTTGAAGCCCCGATGGTTGTTCGTCATCATTTGGTCTTCTCGGCGCTGATCTCCATGCCATATGCCTGTGAGGTCTTGTCGAGGTGCTCGACAAGACTAGTCAGCTCCTCTTCACTTCCTGCTAATCCATCAATGTCATCAGCAAAACGTAAGTTGGTGATCTTTCTGCCACAGATGCTGATTGATCCTTCGTGGTCTGCTAGGGCATCAATCATTATCCTTTCGAGGAAGAGGTTGAAGAGTGTGGGGGAGAGTAGACAGTCCTGTCTGACTCCGACCGTTGTCCTGAACCATTCGCCTGTGGTAACCATTGAACAGGGATGCGCTGGTCGCTCTGTCATAGAGATGTTCGACGACTTTGATGATCTTGGAGCTGATGTTGTAGCTTCTCATTGTGGCCCACAGCGCAGCATGCCAAACTTTGCCAAATGTTTTCTTAAAGTCTATAAAGACATGGTACGTATCTTGTTGGTGTTGTAGATGTTTCTCACACAGGACTCTCAGATTGAAGATCTGTTCGGTGGTGCTCCTACCTGGTCTGAAACCTGCCTGCTCTTCAGCAATGATTTTCTCTGCCTGATGTTTTATTTTGTTCAGCAGTACTTTCAGCAGGACCTTGCTGGGATGGCTGATGAGGCTGATTGTGCGGTAGTTCTGGCGCATTTGCAGGTTTCCTTTCTTGGGCAATGTAATCACTAGGGACTGTGTCCACGGGGTTGGCCAATCCTCCCGTCTGCCAGATCTTATTGCAGATCTTTGTGAGTGCATCGATCATTGCGTCGCCTCCTGCCTGGATGAGTTCCCCTGGAATGTTGTCAACCCAAGCTGACTTTCCTTTCTTGAAGGACTTAACCGCTGTCTCCACCTCTCCTCGAAGAATTGAGTAGTTGTCCTCCTCGGTAGTCTGAGGACAGTTCAGTACTTTAGGATCTCCTTTGGTGTCATAGTTGTACAGCTCAGAGCAGTACTCAGTCCAGCGTTTCATGATTTTGCGTTCCTCTGTGAGACAAGTCCCGCTCTTGTCTTGTATGGTGTTGACCCGCCCATGTTTGGTCGCTGTAAGGTCTTTGACTACCTGGTATGCTTTCTTGGTGTTATTCTTCTGGAGGTTCTCCTCAACTGTATCACATTGCTGTTTGATCCACTCTTCCTTGGCACTCTTCATGGCCTTCTTGACCATGTTGGCCTCTCTGTACTTACTTGCTCCATCTGCAGTACCCTTCTTTTTCTTTAGTTCCCTTCTCTCATCGCACATGTTCAAAATATTTGCAGTGACCCATGGTTTCTTTGCTGGGTGGTGTTTTCCTAATAACTGCCCGGCTGTCTCTATCACTGCCTCATTGAAGATGTTGGTCACTGTGTCGAGGCCCTCTTCGTCACCCAGAACTAAAAGCGGTGCAAACTTCCCTCCAATCATCGCTTTGAAGGACTTATCAACCTCAGGGTCTTTCAACCTTTCAAGGTCAAATCTAAGACTGGTATCTTTCTGCTTGCTGATTTTTCTAAGGCTCAGGCGGAAGTTCATCATCATGTCGTGGCCGAGTGGTTAGCGCGCTGGACCTACAGCCGCTTGCGGCCAGTGGGTGCGGCGTTCGAAGCTGCGCGGTCCCCAGAATTGCATCCTTGAGCAAGATGCTTAACTCCCATTGCTTCTCCCCACCCAGGAGTGAAACCGGGTACCAAATGGCCCTCTTTAGGGCTACCAAACGGCCCTCCTCAGGGCCTCTCCCCAGGTCCTTCGGATGAGACCTTAATAAACCGAGGTCTAGTGTGTGATACGCATTCACAACATCAAAATCACGCACTATAAAGATCCTGACGCCCATGTCCTCGACGGGTGGGTGTCGGCCACAGTAAAAACACCCAGCACGCACAATTTCTCCTTTGTGGAAAACAGTGTGCCAGCGCCCTTGGCAGCAGGAGACTGGTCTCATTGGCTTGAGACACTACACACTGAGAGACAGCCTCAACATCGGCTCAAGCGCCTTGAGCATGCTGCCAGCATGGATACGTGCGCTATACAAGTAGACATCATCATCATCATCATCATCATCGTGGGTCGCTTCCAATGTCTGCTCCTGGAAAGCTTCGTGTCTTTGCGATGTTAATGCTGGACTTGAAGCGCTTCTTTACTAAGATGTAATCAATTTGACTGTGGTGCTGTCCATTTGGGTGGTGCCAAGTCCACCGTCGGGACGTCTTGTGCGGGCCAAGAGTGTTTGCCAGTATAAGGTTGTTGTAGCTGGCGAACTCCAGGAGTCTCAGGCCTCTGTCGTTGGTATCTGTGTTGCTGTACTGTCCACAAACGTCATGCCAATCGTTCTTTGCGTCGCTTCCCACTTTGGCATTCCAGTCTCCCTGCACGATAGGATGTCTTCTTTTGGTACTTGATCCAGCACCTCTTGCAGCTCGTTGTAAAATGCCTCTATTTCCTCATCTGAGTAGTCTGTGGTTGGAGCGTACACCTGCACGATGGTGATGTTGAATGGTGTTGCTCTAAGTCGAATGGTGATGATCCGACTCGAGACTGGTCGGCAGCCCATAACACAAGATGTTATTCCTCTGTGGACAAGAAATCCTACTCCATGTTCATGTCTGTCGTTTCTACCGCTGTAAAACAGCTTGTGCCCTTCATGGGTTGACGTTTCCCCAAAGTTCGTCCATCTCACCTCACAAAGTCCGAGAATGTTCCATCGGTATCTTGCCATCTCATGCGTAAGCTCTTCGATTTTCCTTCTGCATGCAACGTTCTGATGTTCCATGAGCCTGTTGCAAAATTTTCTCTTCCTCTGATCTTGTCTCTCTTGGCATCAGTAACACATTTATCACCTCCGTCCTGATGTGCAACGGTGGGCGCGGTCCTTGGTGACCCGGGCGACGACCGAGCCGGTATGGAGTGAGTGGTTGTCTTTGTCATCATGTGGTGTGTCTGGGGCTGATACAGCTTGGCGGAGCCCATCCCTCCCCAAGCCCGACCACAGCTGAGGTCCTCCTACCTGGAGGGTCGCCCTGGTCGTGAACACGTGGGCGTTGGATCCATTGTGGGACCTAACCGCCTTGGCCGGTGAAACTGCATCGCGGAGGTCTTTCGCCCAGAGGTGCCGTGTTAGCACCACGCATTTTCTTTCAGGGTTTGCTCCCTTAACCTTTGCCTTTCCCAAGGCTACCCGCAAGGCAGCGGGAGGCTCGTGGAGGGCGGGGTCGTCTATCTCTCCGTACAGATGTAAAGCATCTGCCTGCTGCAAGGGAGGTAACTTCACATTTACTTGCCAGGTCGGAGTCGACAAAGAGTTCTTCCTCTTGTTTTCCGTCACGGACGAGAACCAGTCGTGGTACTTGCAACGAAACATCAAGGATGCTGGAATCACCAACGTTAACACGGAAGATGACGATTTCAAGGAGTCCAATCTTATGCATGGTGAGTGTCCCTCCTCAAAGAAACGTAGACCTTGAAAGTCGTTCCTCCATATGTTCTTCTGTCTGTCTTAGAGCGTAAATGTCAGCATGTGTGGGGGTTTTGGCGTGTTTGTGTGTGCGAGAGAGAGAGAGAGAGAGAGAGAGAGAGAGAGAGAGAGAGAGAGAGAGAGAGAGAGAGAGAGAGAGAGAGAGAGAGAGAGAGAGAGAGAGAGAGAGAGAGAAGGTGAGGTGAATTCTATGCAATTTGTTTCCGGTGAATTCTACAAACAAATCTAAATATCTTTAATAAGCGCTTTTGGGTATTTGATTCAAATAAATTTCTTTTGATGATTGATGCACACATATTAAGTAAATGCGCTCGTATTTGTACCATTATTTGATTACAAAACCCCAATTCGTTTTGTGTACTGCACTAGTACCGTGAGAAGGACCGAAAAGATACGAATATTGGCTGCGTTACGAGTACAAATTTGGGATCATTGTAAACATGTTCCCAACTTTTCAACTCTCCTTTACCTCTACTCTTTTCTCTGTCATCCCCACCCCTATCCACTCTTAGTCCCATCCCTATTCACCCCTTATCCCCACACCTATCCACCCCTTATCCCCACATCTATTCCCCCACCCCTATCCACCCCTCATCCCCACTGCTATCCCCCACCCTTATCCACCCCTTATCCCACCACTATCCACCTCTTATCCCTTCTCCTATTCCTCCACCCCTATCCACTCCTCATTCCCACTCGTATCCCCCCACCACTATCCATCCCTTATCCTCACTCCTATCCACCCCTTATCCCATCCCCCCACCACTATCATCTCTTATTCCCACCCCTTATCCACCCCTTATCCCCACTCCTATCCACCCATTATCCTTACTCTTATCCCCACCCCTATCCATCTCTTATTCCCACCCCTTATCCACCTCTTATCCCCACTCCTATCCACCCCTTATACCCACTCCTACCCCCCACCCCTATCCGTCCCTTATCCCCACTCATATCCCCCCACCACTATCTATCTCTTATTCCCACCACTATCCACCCCTTATACCCACTCCTACCCCCACCCCTATCCACCCCTTATACCCAATCCTACCCCCCACCCCCCTATCCATCCCTTATCCCCCACCCTTATCCACCCCTTATCCCACCCCTATCCACCTCTTATCCCTACTACTATTCTTCCACCCCTATCCACCCCTTATCCCCACTCCTATCCCCCCACCACTCTCCATCCCTTATTCCCACCACTATCTACCCCTTATACCCACTCCTACCCCCACCTCTATCCACCCCTTATACCCACTCCTACCCCCACCTCTATCCATCCCTTATCCCCACTCCTATCCCCTCACCACTATTCATCCCTTATTCCCACCACCATTCACCCCTTATACCCACTCCTACCCCCCACCACTCTCCATCCCTTATACCCCACAATTATCCACCCCTTATCTCCACTCCTACCCCCCACCCCTATCCATCCCTTATACCCCACAATTATCCACCCCTTATCTCCACTCCTATCCCCTCACCACTATCCATCCCTTATTCCCACCACCATCCACCCCTTATCCCCACTTCTATCCCCCAACCCTTGCCTCTTTCCACTATTGGTGAGACACAAAAGCAATTTCTTTCTATGGATATTGTCAAGGGCCCAGCATGTCATGTCCTTACATAGAAATGATGCAGGATCTTGTTAATTATTAAAAAGTAAGAGAGATAACTCTTACTTCAGATTACTTCCCTTGCCCCGCCACTCTCCCATTCCTCTTGCTTCCACCAAAGATTATAGGTTACACAAAGATAGCTCATGCCGAGCTTTTGCTCTATAAAGTTACAAGACGCTGCACCTAGCGGCGAGAGTAGGGGTGAATCAAGGAAAGTGTACTCACACCGCTTAGTGACAAGACGGCGAAGAAAGCTGCCTGCTGATTGGAGGATTCTATTCAGGGAACCCAATCAGAGGACTGCTTTCGTGTAGATATGGCGTTTATGTCTACGCTTTGGACAATTCAATGGCGGCAGCTCTCTCCAGTTCGCGCAGAAAAAGCTATATTTTGGGATACTAGAAACCCATCCGAAGAAAATGTAAGCCATGAACAGCATTAATTTATCAAAGCTGTATGTTGAATGCATCAAAAGGTATTGAAAGGTCCTACTTTTTAACAATCGAAATGCAGGTCACATGGCAACGCTTGATTGTAACTATAAATCTTTGCGGAAGCGGCAACTGAATTCACTTAATCGAATGATTTTCTGGCCGCAAATCACCTTCTTGACAGGTATGTATTGCTTTGCATTTCCTAAAGATATTCCACAGGGGTGTATACGTTGATAAACAAGCTTGCATTCTTAGATAATAATGAAAAATAGATCGTTCCCATTCAAACCATACCATGTAGATCTAGGTCGAGTTGGATTTCACAACGCCTGCTACAAAAAACAAAGCCAAAACTACACCCATTATTGCAGCAAATCATTTTATTACACATTACACAGTAAATTTATTCACAAACATGATCGGAACGCATCAGAAACCGTCGATAAACAAGAAGTTTTACATGTCGCTAAGAGGTGTGATTAACTTTCCTTGATTCACCAATAGTTCTAGCCGCTTGGGGCGCAACGTGTCTCGATCCTCACAACAATGAGCTAATGAACTATCTTTGTGTAACCTATAATCTTTGCTTCCACTGACTGAACGGTACACTCATGGAAGGAAGATAACTCATAGATTACCTCCCTTCCCCCGGCCGCTCTCTACTCCTCTCACCACCACTGACGCTGTCTACAGGCATCAACGGACGACTCTACGGGACGCTGGGCGGGCTGCAGATGTGTGTGGGGGAGCGTGTGACGTGGCACGCGATGAGCGTGGGCACAGAGGTGGACATTCACACTGTGGAGTTTTCGGGGCAACCCGTGTCCATGGTGCACTCGCATCGAGTTGCCACCGAGGTCCTGCCTGGGCAGTTCAAGACCCTCAACATGACCGCAGTCAACCCTGGTGAGGCACACCCTGACTGCCTCTCTCCTCTCAACATCCCCTGTCTCCCTTTCTCTTCCGCCTCCCCCTACCCCATTTCATGCAATTCAGCTCTGGCAAACAATTCTTTTCTGTATTTTGAACCCCTGACTTGCAACTCTCTTCCTCTACAAATTAGACAGGCCTCTCCTTACGAACCTTTCCAGACAGCACTCAAGACGCATTTTTTCTGAACCTACCTTTCTTAATGTCCCCTTCTTTTGCTGATGAGTTGAGCTCCCGAGACTTGGTGCAGAGTGGAAAGGAGAAGGTGTAGTTTTATCGCTGCTTCAAGCGTGCATGCTTGTGTGTGTCGCGCGCGCGCGTGTGTGTTTGTGTGTGTGTGTGTGTGTGTGTATGTTTACACGGTCATTTTGCCTCGTCGCTGCTTTTAGTGTAATTTTAGTTTTGATCCTGAGGGGGGAAAACCTTTTACGCTCGTAATTTGTAGTATAATAGAGAAAATGAAACAACTTTCATACCATACCTTATCCGTCCAGGTGGTAAAAAGAGCTTTAATTTCAGTATTAACAATGCGCTTCACGAAGTATTGTATTATGACACATATTATTTCTCTGGTGCTTGAAATGAACATGCGTGTAAATAACATTATTTGACTGTCATGGATGTATTGTATTATATCTGTATGAATCTCTATGTGAAAATGCAGACCATCATTTCTATCAGAATGTCTCGTGTATACGTGAGTTCTACAAGCCATAGCTCATATCTTAACGATATCAGCGACATCTCTTTTTCAACATGGTTGTTGTTAATATTTGCCATTCCTTTCCAGGGACCTGGGCTGTGGTATGTCGTACCAATGACCACTTCAATGCGGGCACCAAAGCTCTGATGGAGGTCGTCAACTGCGACCAGCGCCCTCTTCCGATAGATTTGTCAGGGGGAGACAACCCTGTGGTGTTCTACATCCAGGCTGAGGAGATGGAGTGGGACTATGCCCCGTCAGGTCTGGACATCGTCGAGGGAGGCAACCTCTCTGACAGCGAACAGTGAGTGTGGAATATGACATGGGCTGGCAGGACAGTTCAGTTCATATCTGAAATGTTGAGCAGTTTTTGTGCATTCAAATACTAAATCAGATTGTTGGGATAAAGTTGACTCCGTGGCAGGAAAAGCACAGCTGAGATACCACACACCTCGCCTGAATGTCCATCTCAAACTATGAAAGAGTATGGTCGTGAAGCGTTGGCAGGGGAGGTAGATGGCGACGCGGCCGAATACGTGTTACTAGCTTTTGCTACTGTCTCGTCCCACAGCAAAACAAGGGAGCTTAAACAGCTGTTTTGAACTATTTGAGTATGACTACTCGTCGTCTGACTTAATGACCTGCATTTCTCAGCATTTCCGTTTCCGCAATAAGGCCTCTCAGAATTCACCGGTTATCGGTTGAAGTTCGCTGGCGATGACGTAGCCGCAGATTCCATTATTTAATTCTCGCTCTGCAGGCTCAGAACCTACGAAGAGTCTTTTGGTGTACACATAATCTCAAACATTTGTGATTGAGCACAGAAGCTATGATGCGTTTCATTGTACTCTGCTTCATCTCTGCAACGAAAACTATCAGGCTGAGGAGTTTTGGTATGAATACGGATATATTTTAATTGCTTGTCTATATCACATGGGGCTTTGCTTATTCATCTGTGATAGTGAGTACCTAGACACGCACCGTAAACCACTGTGTTGATCGCTACATGTTCATATGTGAAGTGCGGGGATGGGATTGCGTTCCTGGAGCAAGGTCCCCCCGTCCTCTTTTGACTGGGCTCTGCCAGTGTCAGCTCGGGCATGATATTACTGTTGTAGTATGGCGGTACAAGCATTAATTATTACGTCGTAAGATTATGAGTCGAGGAATGGTGGATACTGTCGGAAGCATATATTTTAAAACTTACGGAATTCCTATGCATAAAGCATTCAAGTTGTAAAGATATTTTGGGCTGTACATACCACACCATCGGCAGAGGAAAGCATAGTCTGGGTTGTAATCTCCACAGCTGTCATTTGGAGTCAGTGCATTAGCGCGCTCAGATCCGATTTTTTGAGACGTAAAAATTATTTTTACTTGTCTACGATGTATTAAATGTGCTCACTGCTGCGTACATGCTATTTAGGGATAAATATGTCATCTCAGATGTCCCAGAAAACGAAAATGTTTTGCTCGTGTCTTCTCTCGCGTCACAGCCCTGGTCACGTGTTCACTGCAAGGGAGGGCATGCTGCTGGGCCATCGCTACCGCAAGGCCGTGTACCGTGAGTACCTGGACCCAGACTTCACCCACCCTGCACCGCGACACCCCACCCTCGGTCTGCTTGGACCCCTGCTCCGTCTGCAGGTAGAAAAGATTGGCTTCTCGTGCTGAATGTTTATCCTTGTGAGTGTGTGTGTGCGTGTGTGTGTATGTGCGTGTGTATATGCTTGTGTGTGTGTGTGTGTGTGTGTGCGCGTGTGCGTGTGTGTGTGTGTGTGTGCGTGTGTGTATGTGTGTGTGTGTGTGTGTGTGTGTGTGTGTTTCTCTATATCTTTTTCTATGTCTTTAGTGTCTAAATATTTCTATCTCGGTCGTCTTACAAGCAACGAACTGGAGGGGGCGGGGGCGGGCGGGGGGGGGGGGGGGGGGGGCCCGGGCGCGGGGGGGCACCCACCAGTACGAAGCAAGTAAGACGACCGAGATAGAAAATAATAGACACAAAGACACATAAAAAGATATAGAGAAACACACACACACACACACACACACACACACACACACACACGCACACACACACACACACACACACACACACACACACACACACACACACACAAGCATATACACACGCACATACACACACACGCACACACACACTCACAAGGATAAACATTCAGCACGAGAAGCCAATCTTTTCTACCTGCAGACGGAGCAGGGGTCCAAGCAGACCGAGGGTGGGGTGTCGCGGTGCAGGGTGGGTGAAGTCTGGGTCCAGGTACTCACGGTACACGGCCTTGCGGTAGCGATGGCCCAGCAGCATGCCCTCCCTTGCAGTGAACACGTGACCAGGGCTGTGACGCGAGAGAAGACACGAGCAAAACATTTTCGTTTTCTGGGACATCTGAGATGACATATTTATCCCTAAATAGCATGTACGCAGCAGTGAGCACATTTAATACATCGTAGACAAGTAAAAATAATTTTTACGTCTCAAAAAATCGGATCTGAGCGCGCTAATGCACTGACTCCAAATGACAGCTGTGGAGATTACAACCCAGACTATGCTTTCCTCTGCCGATGGTGTGGTATGTACAGCCCAAAATATCTTTACAACTTGAATGCTTTATGCATAGGAATTCCGTAAGTTTTAAAATATATGCTTCCGACAGTATCCACCATTCCTCGACTCATAATCTTACGACGTAATAATTAATGCTTGTACCGCCATACTACAACAGTAATATCATGCCCGAGCTGACACTGGCAGAGCCCAGTCAAAAGAGGACGGGGGGACCTTGCTCCAGGAACGCAATCCCATCCCCGCACTTCACATATGAACATGTAGCGATCAACACAGTGGTTTACGGTGCGTGTCTAGGTACTCACTATCACAGATGAATAAGCAAAGCCCCATGTGATATAGACAAGCAATTAAAATATATCCGTATTCATACCAAAACTCCTCAGCCTGATAGTTTTCGTTGCAGAGATGAAGCAGAGTACAATGAAACGCATCATAGCTTCTGTGCTCAATCACAAATGTTTGAGATTATGTGTACACCAAAAGACTCTTCGTAGGTTCTGAGCCTGCAGAGCGAGAATTAAATAATGGAATCTGCGGCTACGTCATCGCCAGCGAACTTCAACCGATAACCGGTGAATTCTGAGAGGCCTTATTGCGGAAACGGAAATGCTGAGAAATGCAGGTCATTAAGTCAGACGACGAGTAGTCATACTCAAATAGTTCAAAACAGCTGTTTAAGCTCCCTTGTTTTGCTGTGGGACGAGACAGTAGCAAAAGCTAGTAACACGTATTCGGCCGCGTCGCCATCTACCTCCCCTGCCAACGCTTCACGACCATACTCTTTCATAGTTTGAGATGGACATTCAGGCGAGGTGTGTGGTATCTCAGCTGTGCTTTTCCTGCCACGGAGTCAACTTTATCCCAACAATCTGATTTAGTATTTGAATGCACAAAAACTGCTCAACATTTCAGATATGAACTGAACTGTCCTGCCAGCCCATGTCATATTCCACACTCACTGTTCGCTGTCAGAGAGGTTGCCTCCCTCGACGATGTCCAGACCTGACGGGGCATAGTCCCACTCCATCTCCTCAGCCTGGATGTAGAACACCACAGGGTTGTCTCCCCCTGACAAATCTATCGGAAGAGGGCGCTGGTCGCAGTTGACGACCTCCATCAGAGCTTTGGTGCCCGCATTGAAGTGGTCATTGGTACGACATACCACAGCCCAGGTCCCTGGAAAGGAATGGCAAATATTAACAACAACCATGTTGAAAAAGAGATGTCGCTGATATCGTTAAGATATGAGCTATGGCTTGTAGAACTCACGTATACACGAGACATTCTGATAGAAATGATGGTCTGCATTTTCACATAGAGATTCATACAGATATAATACAATACATCCATGACAGTCAAATAATGTTATTTACACGCATGTTCATTTCAAGCACCAGAGAAATAATATGTGTCATAATACAATACTTCGTGAAGCGCATTGTTAATACTGAAATTAAAGCTCTTTTTACCACCTGGACGGATAAGGTATGGTATGAAAGTTGTTTCATTTTCTCTATTATACTACAAATTACGAGCGTAAAAGGTTTTCCCCCCTCAGGATCAAAACTAAAATTACACTAAAAGCAGCGACGAGGCAAAATGACCGTGTAAACATGTTTGTCGTTCTAGCACTGGCGATTGAATCGAAAGCGGAAAGACAGGGGTTCGGGATCCTCTCTCTCTCTCTCTCTCTCAAACACACACACACACACACAAACACACACGCGCGCGCGCGACACACACAAGCATGCACGCTTGAAGCAGCGATAAAACTACACCTTCTCCTTTCCACTCTGCACCAAGTCTCGGGAGCTCAACTCATCAGCAAAAGAAGGGGACATTAAGAAAGGTAGGTTCAGAAAAAATGCGTCTTGAGTGCTGTCTGGAAAGGTTCGTAAGGAGAGGCCTGTCTAATTTGTAGAGGAAGAGAGTTGCAAGTCAGGGGTTCAAAATACAGAAAAGAATTGTTTGCCAGAGCTGAATTGCATGAAATGGGGTAGGGGGAGGCGGAAGAGAAAGGGAGACAGGGGATGTTGAGAGGAGAGAGGCAGTCAGGGTGTGCCTCACCAGGGTTGACTGCGGTCATGTTGAGGGTCTTGAACTGCCCAGGCAGGACCTCGGTGGCAACTCGATGCGAGTGCACCATGGACACGGGTTGCCCCGAAAACTCCACAGTGTGAATGTCCACCTCTGTGCCCACGCTCATCGCGTGCCACGTCACACGCTCCCCCACACACATCTGCAGCCCGCCCAGCGTCCCGTAGAGTCGTCCGTTGATGCCTGTAGACAGCGTCAGTGGTGGTGAGAGGAGTAGAGAGCGGCCGGGGGAAGGGAGGTAATCTATGAGTTATCTTCCTTCCATGAGTGTACCGTTCAGTCAGTGGAAGCAAAGATTATAGGTTACACAAAGATAGTTCATTAGCTCATTGTTGTGAGGATCGAGACACGTTGCGCCCCAAGCGGCTAGAACTATTGGTGAATCAAGGAAAGTTAATCACACCTCTTAGCGACATGTAAAACTTCTTGTTTATCGACGGTTTCTGATGCGTTCCGATCATGTTTGTGAATAAATTTACTGTGTAATGTGTAATAAAATGATTTGCTGCAATAATGGGTGTGTTTTGGCTTTGTTTTTTGTAGCAGGCGTTGTGAAATCCAACTCGACCTAGATCTACATGGTATGGTTTGAATGGGAACGATCTATTTTTCATTATTATCTAAGAATGCAAGCTTGTTTATTAACGTATACACTCCTGTGGAATATCTTTAGGAAATGCAAAGCAATACATACCTGTCAAGAAGGTGATTTGCGGCCAGAAAATCATTCGATTAAGTGAATTCAGTTGCCGCTTCCGCAAAGATTTATAGTTACAATCAAGCGTTGCCATGTGACCTGCATTTCGATTGTTAAAAAGTAGGACCTTTCAATACCTTTTGATGCATTCAACATACAGCTTTGATAAATTAATGCTGTTCATGGCTTACATTTTCTTCGGATGGGTTTCTAGTATCCCAAAATATAGCTTTTTCTGCGCGAACTGGAGAGAGCTGCCGCCATTGAATTGTCCAAAGCGTAGACATAAACGCCATATCTACACGAAAGCAGTCCTCTGATTGGTTCCCTGAATAGAATCCTCCAATCAGCAGGCAGCTTTCTTCGCCGTCTTGTCACTAAGCGGTGTGAGTACACTTTCCTTGATTCACCCCTACTCTCGCCGCTAGGTGCAGCGTCTTGTAACTTTATAGAGCAAAAGCTCGGCATGAGCTATCTTTGTGTAACCTATAATCTTTGGTGGAAGCAAGAGGAATGGGAGAGTGGCGGGGCAAGGGAAGTAATCTGAAGTAAGAGTTATCTCTCTTACTTTTTAATAATTAACAAGATCCTGCATCATTTCTATGTAAGGACATGACATGCTGGGCCCTTGACAATATCCATAGAAAGAAATTGCTTTTGTGTCTCACCAATAGTGGAAAGAGGCAAGGGTTGGGGGATAGAAGTGGGGATAAGGGGTGGATGGTGGTGGGAATAAGGGATGGATAGTGGTGAGGGGATAGGAGTGGAGATAAGGGGTGGATAATTGTGGGGTATAAGGGATGGATAGGGGTGGGGGGTAGGAGTGGAGATAAGGGGTGGATAATTGTGGGGTATAAGGGATGGAGAGTGGTGGGGGGTAGGAGTGGGTATAAGGGGTGAATGGTGGTGGGAATAAGGGATGAATAGTGGTGAGGGGATAGGAGTGGGGATAAGGGATGGATAGAGGTGGGGGTAGGAGTGGGTATAAGGGGTGGATAGAGGTGGGGGTAGGAGTGGGTATAAGGGGTAGATAGTGGTGGGAATAAGGGATGGAGAGTGGTGGGGGGATAGGAGTGGGGATAAGGGGTGGATAGGGGTGGAAGAATAGTAGTAGGGATAAGAGGTGGATAGGGGTGGGATAAGGGGTGGATAAGGGTGGGGGATAAGGGATGGATAGGGGTGGGGGGTAGGATTGGGTATAAGGGGTGGATAGGGGTGGGGGTAGGAGTGGGTATAAGGGGTGGATAGTGGTGGGAATAAGAGATAGATAGTGGTGGGGGGATATGAGTGGGGATAAGGGACGGATAGGGGTGGGGGGTAGGAGTGGGTATAAGGGGTGGATAGGAGTGGGGATAAGAGGTGGATAAGGGGTGGGAATAAGAGATGGATAGGGGTGGGGATAAGAGTAAGGATAATGGGTGGATAGGAGTGGGGATAAGGGGTGGATAAGGGGTGGGAATAAGAGATGATAGTGGTGGGGGGATGGGATAAGGGGTGGATAGGAGTGAGGATAAGGGATGGATAGTGGTGGGGGGATACGAGTGGGAATGAGGAGTGGATAGGGGTGGAGGAATAGGAGAAGGGATAAGAGGTGGATAGTGGTGGGATAAGGGGTGGATAAGGGTGGGGGATAGCAGTGGGGATGAGGGGTGGATAGGGGTGGGGGGATAGATGTGGGGATAAGGGGTGGATAGGGGTGGGGGAATAGATGTGGGGATAAGGGGTGAATAGGGATGGGACTAAGAGTGGATAGGGGTGGGGATGACAGAGAAAAGAGTAGAGGTAAAGGAGAGTTGAAAAGTTGGGAACATGTTTACAATGATCCCAAATTTGTACTCGTAACGCAGCCAATATTCGTATCTTTTCGGTCCTTCTCACGGTACTAGTGCAGTACACAAAACGAATTGGGGTTTTGTAATCAAATAATGGTACAAATACGAGCGCATTTACTTAATATGTGTGCATCAATCATCAAAAGAAATTTATTTGAATCAAATACCCAAAAGCGCTTATTAAAGATATTTAGATTTGTTTGTAGAATTCACCGGAAACAAATTGCATAGAATTCACCTCACCTTCTCTCTCTCTCTCTCTCTCTCTCTCTCTCTCTCTCTCTCTCTCTCTCTCTCTCTCTCTCTCTCTCTCTCTCTCTCTCTCTCTCTCTCTCGCACACACAAACACGCCAAAACCCCCACACATGCTGACATTTACGCTCTAAGACAGACAGAAGAACATATGGAGGAACGACTTTCAAGGTCTACGTTTCTTTGAGGAGGGACACTCACCATGCATAAGATTGGACTCCTTGAAATCGTCATCTCCCGTGTTAACGTTGGTGATTCCAGCATCCTTGATGTTTCGCTGCAAGTACCACGACTGGTTCTCGTCCGTGACGGAAAACAAGAGGAAGAACTCCTTGTCGACTCCGACCTGGCAAGTAAATGTGAAGTTACCTCCCTTGCAGCGGGCAGATGCTTCACATCTGTACGGAGAGATAGACGACCCCGCCCTCCACGAGCCTCCCGCTGCCTTGCGGGTAGCCTTGGGAAAGGCAAAGGCTAAGGGAGCAAACCCTGAAAGAAAATGCGTGGTGCTAACACGGCACCACTGGGCGAAAGACCTCCGCGATGCAGGTCACCGGCCAGGGCGGACAGGTCCCACGATGGATCCAACGCCCACGTGTTCACGACCAGGGCGACCCTCCAGGTAGGAGGACCTCGGCTGTGGTCGGGCTTGGAGAGGGATGGGCTCCGCCAAGCTGTATCAGCCCCAGACACACCACATGATGACAAAGACAACCACTCACTCCATACCGGCTCGGTCGTCGCCCGGGTCACCAAGGACCGCGCCCACCGTTGCACATCAGGACGGAGGTGATAAATGTGTTACTGATGCCAAGAGAGACAAGATCAGAGGAAGAGAAAATTTTGCAACAGGCACATGGAACATCAGAACGTTGCATGCAGAAGGAAAATCGAAGAGCTTACGCATGAGATGGCAAGATACCGATGGAACATTCTCGGACTTTGTGAGGTGAGATGGACGAACTTTGGGGAAACGTCAACCCATGAAGGGCACAAGCTGTTTTACAGCGGTAGAAACGACAGACATGAACATGGAGTAGGATTTCTTGTCCACAGAGGAATAACATCTTGTGTTATGGGCTGCCGACCAGTCTCGAGTCGGATCATCACCATTCGACTTAGAGCAACACCATTCAACATCACCATCGTGCAGGTGTACGCTCCAACCACAGACTACTCAGATGAGGAAATAGA
>JAWQFJ010025433.1:0-7500 GCA_034096865.1 Theodoxus fluviatilis | reverse complement strand
AGTCACGATGTCCCTAGTTATTTGCCTCTTACGAAACGCACAGGGAGACGCGGTGGGTCTATTCTTACCCCCAACCCGCAGGGGGTCTATTCTCCCCCTCAACACAACGGGGGGTGGGGTGGGGGTGGGGGTTATCATCACGAGGCCTGCTTCGGAAACGGGGATGTGTAAATTTAGACTGGCCACGTGATGGAGCAATCCATGTTTCTTTTTATTTCAGAGCTAGGTCGCGAGTTCATGTGACGAGTAGATTCATTCCACCAGTAAACTCAAACAGGTTGTGAATTCTGCCGCACGAGTATAAAAAAGTATGTGTGTGTATGTGTGTGTGTGTGTGTGTGTGTGTGTGTGTGTGTGTGTTTGAGTGTGTAGAGAGGTGTGTGTGTGTGTGTGTGTGTGTGTGTGTGTGTGTGTGTGTTTGTAAGTGTGTGTGTGTACATGTGTGTGTGCAAGAGAAGTTTAGTCGTCTTCCTCTGAAGCCGACATCTTGCATCCAACAGGCACTGCAGTTCCAGGAGGACACCCAGCAAGCAGTTCCACACTTGTCTTAGGAGGTGTCCTTCCTGTCACGTGATCATCTTCGCCCCCTTCTTCCGGTTCCCTCGCGCATGAGCAGTAATGTAGGTACACAGTAGGTACTTTAATTCGATAGTGTGGTTGAAAGGTGATTAGGGTAGTTTCGAGTTGTAAGTGAATTTACTTGAACATAATTTGCTCTCTTGGCGTCGTTACTTCATACGTGCCCTGACACAGCGACACCTGCAGCATCCTTGACGGTCCTCTCACGGGGCTGTCCTGCGCATCGGAAGATGACTGGTTTTATGGCAAATCAGCCTCTGCAGGCTATGTAAGGCCAATGACTGCGAAGATCAATAGAGCTGGATGGAGTAGGAACAAATGAAGTCTCGCAGTCCTCACGTATGTGCCTATAACGAATCGGGAGACGTGGTGGGTCTATTCTCACCCCTAACCCATAGGGCATTATGCGCAAGAAGAAGACGTAAGAACCTGCAAGACTGACGTGTGTACTTGCGTGTGATCCAGAGTCTGCCGCAATCTATAAGAGGTAACATAACATACCATACCATAACATATAACATAACATAACATAACATAACATAACATAACATAACAAAATAACATAACATAACATAACATAATAACATAACATAACATAACATAACATAACATAACATAGCATAGCATAACATAACACAACATAACACAACATAACATAGCACAGCACAGCACAGCACAACATAATGTATCATGACGTAACGTAACATGACGTAACGTAACATGACGTAACGTAACATGACGTAACGTAACGTACCATAACGTAACGTACCATACCATAACGTAACATAACACAACATAACGTAACATAACACACCATAACGTAACATAACGCACCATAACGTTACATAACACAACATAACGTAACATAACACACCATAACGTAACATAACACAACATAACGTAACATAACACAACATAATGTAACATAACACAACATAATGTAACATAACACAGCATAATGTATCCTAACCTAACACATATCAACATAACATATTGTAACATAATGTAACATAACATAAAAACATAACATAACACATAACATAACACATAACATAACACAACATAACATAACACAACATAACATAACATAACACAACATAACATAACAACACAATGTAACAAAAATAACATATCATATAGAACATAACATAACATAACAACATAACATAACATAACATAACATAAAATAAGATAACATAACAACATAACATAGGATAACATAACATAAGATAACATAACATAACATAACATAACATAACAACATAACATAACATAACAAAACATAACAACAACATAACATAACATAACATCATAACATAACATAACATAACATAACAACATAACATAACATCACAACATAACATAACATAACATCACATCATAACATAACATAACATCATAACATAACATAACATAATGTAACATAACATGAATAACAAACATGACATGGCATGACACAAAGTAACATACCGTAGCATATGTTTTATTCATCCAACATATGGAAATCAAATTTACAATTTATTGGCATTACATGCAGGTAAAAGGCTGTTTACAACAGAAACTTCGCAATGCAAGACAAAACGTTAGAATCAAGGGGTTAGGTATATAAAATGAACAATAGTGTGATAGCACTGTCAGGTTCAGATCATATTGCAGATCTACAGCTGGTGCTTAGATAAAGCATTATGGCATCTCGTATAAAGGATCGATGGCATATGTGTGAGTTTTTGGAGGACGGAGTTTTTGACTGCGAGATATGAAGCTGGAGAGGACAAATGTGCTGGAAGGGTAATCGGCATTTGTCATTATGACACGTGCCTTCTTGCTCAGTCAATTGTGGTGGAGGTGGAGGTACAGGTGAGATTAGAATGACAGTCAAGGAGACTACATGTAGAGGTCTACAGAAGTACTTCGCTGTCTGTCCATAGCGCACCTGCCTTTGCCTTTGGAAATCTTATATTATTGATGCCCATTCTTGTTAAAAATGCATTGAAATCCAGACTGTCGCTCCTGATTTCATTTCCATCAAGTATGCGACATTAAAAGTGTACTTTGTGTCAGGGTTTACTGTTTAAAGTTCTTTGCTGGGTCTGACTTCAGGTGATGTACTTTGCAATAAACATAAGGTCGCCAGGCGCTTTGAGATATGGACATTTCAATAAAGAGGGTAACAATGTGCAAATGACCATGTTTTGGCTATACATTTTTTACGTGTTGTTGACCATCGCGGTTGGTTTTATTCGATGATTGATATCGTGGGAATTCTTCTGTCGTGGAACTTAAATAAAACTAAAGTCTGCTTCACCACGTGGAAACGCAGACGCAGAGCTTAAGTGAAGGAATTCGGAAGAAGCTTTGTTCTCCACAGTCCACGTCCAAACCTCGGGTCCATTCAGCTGAGTCTGATATTCCTTACTTCTACATTTGAGAGCCTGCCGAGTGGCCCTGCCACCAACAACTATTCCGCCCTTAGGGGTGACTGCACGAGCATCAGAATGTGAGAAAACTCTAATCTGTGTGTTTTTTCATATAGGGCACATGCACCAGTGGTCTGTTAGATTGGTCGACTAAAACTGCACATCCTTCTGAAATGGCACAACCGTCTATTCTTCCAACACGTTCCTCAAACAAAGAGAATAGGCTACCTGCATCTAATCGATGGCGCGGTAAAAAAACAACAACCGACAAGTGGCGATGTACATCTATTATTCTTTGCAGAGACGAAGCCAATTATTAACAACTCCTCCATGGGAAGTATTTTGAAGAACGGGTATATTTAGTTTTAAAACAGTTGCATCAAAAGAACGTTCTTGATGTCGCATCTATAACACATTGTATGGTACACAAATGTTGGATGAGCCCTTGTTATGGGCCGCTGGCCTGAAACAATAAAGTCTGAAGTTTCTCTCTCTCACTGTCACTCTCTCTCTCTCTCTCTCTCTCTCTCTCTCTCTCTCTTTCTCTCTCTCTCTCTCTCTCTCTCTCTCTCTCTCAACGCTTTTTGGCACAATTGAGACAAAGACTACAGGACTGCTACCGTCAGTCATGGGACGCCTGCAACCAAAATAGCAAAAGGTACATTGTGTATTCTACTTTTAAGGACACGTTTGGTCTCGAAATTATTTTAGTTTTTTTACCATCAGAAAGTTTTGCGATGCCTTTATCCGTATTCGGCTAGGATTTAATGATCTCAGAGTTAACCAACGTTATGGTTACAACGAGAGGAGAAATCTCATGTGTCCATTTTGTTGTTTGGTGGAAAACGAACGACATTTTCTGTTTGATTGTCATGCATGTGACGAACTTAGGGAAATATTTATTGCACGTTATATGCATGTACGGTCAGGATCAAGTGTACCGTTTGGTTTCCTTCTAAACAGATCGAACACCCGGAAAACGAAAAGCGTGGCAATGTATTTTTTTATTCCATGAAACTTAGAGAGGAGAAAGTGATGTTCATAGGCTAAATTCCATTTCGTTATGACTCGTACCATCTTGACACAATTTTTTTAAAATAACTTGTACATATTTGTATATTCCTACGTTGATGGGTCGTCGGCCGCAAATAAACAATCAATCAATCAATCAATCAATCAATCAATCAATCAATCAATCAATCAATCAATCAATCAATCAATCAATCAATCAATCAATCAATCAATCAATCAATCAATCAATCAATCAATCAATCTCTCTCTGTCTCTCTGTCTCTCTCTGTCTCTCTCTGTGTCTCTTTCTCTCTCTCTCTGTCTCTCTCTTTGTCTGTCTGTCTCTGTCTCTCTCTCTGTCTCTCTATCTATCTATCTCTCTGTCTGTCTGTCTCTCTCTCTGTCTGTCTGTCTCTCTCTCTTTCTGTCTGTCTCTCTCTGTCTCTCTCTCTGTTTGTCTCTCTCTTTGACTGTCTCTCTCTGTCTCTGTCTCTCTCTTTCTCTCTGTATGTCTGTCTGTCTCTCTCTCGGTCTGGCTGTCTGTCTCTCTCTCTGTCCGTCTGTCTGTCTCTCTGTATGTCTGCCTCTCTGTCTCTGTCTCTCTCTCTCTGTGTCTCTCTATGTCTGTCTGTCTCTCTCTCTTTCTCTCTCTCCCTTCTCTCTCTATCTCTCTCTGTGTCTGTCTGTCTCTCTCTCTCTGTCTCTCTATCTGTCTGTCTCTCTGCCTCTCTGTATCTGCCTCTCTGTCTCTGTCTCTCTGTCTCTCTCTCTGTCTCTCTCTCTATCTCTCTCTCTTTCTCTCGGTGCTTGACAATCGGAGGAAGTACGCCGCTGAGTATCCGCACCCCACCATGCTCTGTCAAGACAATGGAGACCTGGCTGGCTCGAACTCAAGCAGCCCCAACATTTTGGGCAGTCGATGACGTTACATGGCCGGTACTGCTGCACGACCCTAGAGTATCCAACGACCCATGCATCCATGCGTCCATTCATTGAAACGTCAATCCATCCATGCAAAATCCATCTATCCATCTATAAATTTAAACATTACAACCATCCAGTCAACACTCCGCCTATGTATACATCCATCTATTCATTCATCTATTCATCCGTTCATCCATTAACGAACACATGCACCCACATACCCATCTATCCATCAATGTATGCGTCCGTTCATTCATCCTTCCATTCATCTATGCATACATCCGTCCATCCATTCACACACTTGACTTTGACTTGACTTATGCCTCTTGATTCCTTGAGGAACATAGGGCCGCAACAATACTCCTCCAACGCATACGGTCCTCTTCAGCTCCACCCATGTCATTCCGGTGGCCTTTACTTCAGCGTCGACACTCCTACGCCAAGTTTGTTTTGGTCGACCCACTTTGCGCTTTCCTTGTGGGTTCCAGTCCAAAGCCTGCCTGGTGATGTTAGATGCAGGCTTTCGTAGCGTATGGCCGATTCATCCCCCATTTTTGTTTCCTGATCTCCTGGTCGATTGGGGCTTGTTTTGTCCTGTCCCACAGATTTTCATTGGAGACAGTCTCTGGCCATCTGATGTTGAGGATATTTCTCAGGCATCTGTTGACGAATGTCTGAAGCTTGTGGGTGTTGGTCTTTGTTACCCGCATCCATGTTTATATCCTACCTTCCATCCATCTTTTCATCCATTCGTCCGTCCATTCTTCCATAGCACAAGGGAAACACAAAAGTTAATGCTGCTGACGTAGACATTCACACAAATGGTAAAGCTGCTTGAGAATAATTAATGGGGGAATACCCATATAGTGCACTGTTCACTGGTAACGGTTCTTTTTTGTTGACGTGTGTATTCAGTTCACTTTGTAGTTTAAAGAAGACAGAAGGAAAGGGAAGTCCCTGTAAATACTATTACTTTTGTTTTTGCTTTGGCACGTCACAGATATTAAACAAACGAGAACAGTCACACAGAGGGGTAGGTACATCGTAGATGTTCACCGAGTATACTCATTCACGCACGGACAGAATTACACGCACGGACAGAATTACATGCACGGACAGAATTACACGCACGGACAGAATTACATGCACGGACAGAATTACACGCACGGACAGAATTACACGCACGGACAGAATTACACGCACAGACAGAATTACATGCACGGACAGAATTACACGCACGGACAGAATTACACGCACGGACAGAATTACATGCACGGACAGAATTACACGCACGGACAGAATTACATGCACGGACAGAATTACACGCACGGACAGAATTACATGCACGGACAGAATTACATGCACGGACAGAATTACACGCACGGACAGAATTACACGCACGGACAGAATTACACGCATGGACAGAATTATATGCACGGACAGAATGACGACACAGGATGGCAGCAGGTATGGAATTGTCAAGATATTTAAATGAATCAAGATCTCTCCCCTCCCAGGGATAGAACCGCGGCACTGCGCCTCACGCATCCTCAAATGTCATTTCACTTTGATTTCTTTGGTCTGTCTGTTCCTGGCTTTCCGTAGTCCGAGGCGCGCAGGCAGATGACAATGGGACAAGGGACGTAGGCTGTCACAGGTGGGGAAGGGACTGAGGCCGCCCTGAGTCTTCGCTCTCTAGCAGACGCAGGGCGTTGATGGTCCCTGCCTCCATGTTTATAAGCATCCATCATCGGGAACGAACGCCCAGCCGGTCACTGTCAGGAAGAGCAGACTGAAGAACTCTTCTATTCCAACCACTGTTGCTATTCTGAGATGCCGATAGCTGTCACCCCATGTCCATGAAGACGTATGTCGGGGTGGATGTGGGAGTGGGTGTGGGGTGAGTGTGGGTTTGGGGGTTGGGGTGGGGATGGGGGTGGATTTGCGGATGGGTGCGTGGGTGTGGTGGGGTGGAGATGTGTGTTGGAACCGGACGAGAAAAAATGAGTGTAAAATCTCCACAACATTTCAAACTCAGTTTAAATTTGTCAAATATCCATCTGTTGTGTCTTTGTTTTTGTTTGTTTGCAAACTAATTAAAATTTATATTTTCGTAGAGCTTCGGCTTTAATAAACCGCTATGGATTGCTTTGTGCGTATGAAAAGCAAGTCAATTATCTAAAAGGACATTGAAGACTCCTCCTCGTCCTCGTCCTCGTCCGTTCACCTCGTCCTCCTCGTCCTCGTCCTCGTCCTCGTCCTCGTCCTCCTCGTCCTTGTCCTCGTCCTCCTCGTCCTCGTTCTCCTCGTCCTCGTTCTCCTCGTCCTCCTCGTCCTCCTCGTCCTCGTCCTCGTCCTCGTTCTCCTCGTCCTCCTCCTCGTCCTCGTCCTCGTCCTCGTCCTCGTCCTCCTCCTCCTCCTCCTCCTCCTCCTCCTCCTCCTCCTCCTCCTCCTCCTCCTCCTCCTCCTCCTCCTCCTCCTCCTCCTCCTCCTCCTCCTCCTCCTCCTCCTCCTCCTCCTCCTCCTCCTCGTCTTCTTTTTTTTCTTCTCGCACGCCCACGCCTCAAAA